>PVJD01001354.1:0-274700 GCA_004026545.1 Mormoops blainvillei | reverse complement strand
TTGCTGGTGGAATGGAGACATGATGTGCCAACTTTGCTTTCAATGTTTTTCTCCTGCACACCCACATGCCTCTTATTAAATTGTACTTGCATCATTTTCTATGGTTCATCTGGCACGGTTGCATACATCATCGCATTTGTTTGATCTTCACAGAAAATCTACATAATTAGATTATAACAGAAACAAGCCAGATTGCATTGGCTTGCTGCACCCACCTGCACTATGTCGCACCCCAGAGCACCGTCCAGTCCACGTACACTCACAGTCTCTCAGAGTAGCCTCATGTGCCCTCAGAAACAAACCCCTCCTCTTACTTCCTCCACCAAGCACCAGTCCCTTGTTGACTATCACTCTCCTCTTGCCTTCCTTTTTCTTTTTCTTCCTTTAAACTTCCAATCTCTACAGCATCAGACAGTTTTAAAGCAGGGAAGTAGCCTACCCCATTTTTCCTGCCTTAGGATCTTTCTTTTGTGTCTCATACATGGTCTCTAATACTAGCCAGGAAAGTGTAATGCATATACAGGAATTGCTTGGACTTATTAGAAGAAATTGTATTTCTTCTAATAAGGAACCACCGTGAACCACCGTGAACCTCTTACCACCACCAGGCAAGAGTGTCCCCAGAGGAACATCCTCTGTTTGTGAGGTTGTTGTCCCCAAGTACAGTTCCCACCTTGCAGTTTTGAAAGGGCTGGTTCAGGAGACATCATTGGTGGCTACATATAAGCTGACATTCCCTGAGAAGACACTAAATGGACCTTTTTTAACTGGTGGTTGCCCCAGGGTGGGTGTTGGGGGACTAGGGGGAACAGGTAAAGGAATTGAGAAATAGAAAGTGTTACAAAATAGTCACAAGCATATAAAGTACAGATAGCATAATGAATATAGTCAATAAAATTATGATAACTAAGGCTGGTGTCAGATGGGTACCAGATTTATTAGGAGGAACACCTTGTAAAATATATGACTGTCTAACCACTATGCTGTATGCCTGAAACTGATACAAAATAATATTGAAAAGCAAACTGTAATTGAAATATAAAAATAAATGAATAAAGGGCCCCCCTTCAGATCCCCTGGGAAGAGTTATTAGAAAAAAGAAATGGGTCTGTTCTCTGTTATATTAGGACCTCCATCTCCCAAAAGAATTGTGGTCTAAACTCATCAAGGATGGGGTGGGGTACACAATTACACCAAAGAGTGAGTATTACTGTAGCACACAGGACAGAGATCTGCGCCTGTCACAGTGTAGTATGTTTGACTGTTACATTAGTCAGGGTTCTCCAGAGAAACAGAACCAACGGGATATTGGAGAGAGAAAAAGAGCAATTTTTAAGGAATTGACTCATGTGATTATGGAGGCTGGCAAGTCCAAAACCTACATGGAAGGCTGTTAAGCTGGAGACCCAGGGGAGAATGGCAATTTGAGTTCAAAGGCAGTCTGCTGGCAAGATTCCCTTTTCATCAGGGGAGGTCACTTTTTTCCTTAAGGCACACAACTGGTTTGGATGGGACCCACTCACATTGTGGAAGGTAATCTGCTTTAGTCAAAGCCTACTGATGTAAATAGTAATCTTATTTTTAAAAATATTTCACAGAAACTTCTAGAATAATGTCTGAGTAATAACTACTGGGATATATGAGATACTATACCGAAATAAGCCCATTCATATTTTTACATTAATGTTCTAGGTAGGAAGTTAATATAAAAGTTATCATGTTTCCATACAAAGCTTTGTTTTGTTTTTGCTTTTATGCATTTTATTAAGTTAGAGTCCTTGAATGCAAGCAACAGAAACTGACTCTCCTTGTCTTAATCAAAAGATAATTTATTGAAAGGCTATGAAGAGAAGACAGAAACTTGAAAGACTAAGCCTACAAAATGGAAAGGAACCAAGGTAGATGCAGAGGTTAGACAACCCCAGACCACAGCCATCGCAAGACAGTACAACTGCCCACCCCTAGATGTCGCTGCCCCCACCACTGGGCACCATCACCACTGATCGTGAATATTCAGTTATTGACTGTTGGCGCCATTATCTTTGTGCCTTTCAAGAGTGATCTAAAGACACAGGGAAACATTAGATTACTCAAGCCTGAGTCACACGTGTACTCTTTAGCCTCCACCACAGGTAGAGAGAATACCGGAACTTCTTGGCTTCCATGTTGTGAGGTAGCACCCTGCATTCAACAAGACTGACAGCATGGTAGGTGCCCACGAAATGAGAAGAATGTTCAGAATGTTGTTGCCAAAGAATAAAAAAATAAACATGAAACCGTTAGCACCAGGTCCACTTAAATAATCTATTCTCCATTTGTGTGCATTCTCTTTTTTATCCTGAAAAGGATCTAGGAGAGCATGGAGATTCCAAAGCGATTCCAACTGCTTGGCTGTGAGCCAGAGCTTCTGCCCCTCACTTCCGTTCCTTTATTGCTACCCTGAATCTTGACCAGGGAGAGGTAAGGAAATGCAAGGGTATGGGCAGGGTTTGGGCAACAGCCCTTAAGGAGCTAATGAATGGTCAAACATTTACAACTGGTATGCAGCTTATTTCACAAGGAACTCAGGAGTTCGCAAACATTGCTCTGGATGTACAAGTTGGTGTCCAAAAGATGTCATTTGTTTAACATGTATTTATTGAGTGCCTATGGTATGCCAGGCACTGTTCAAAATGCTGGAATTATACAGGTGAAAAATAACAATAATAAACCTGTGCCTACTGAAATTTACATTCTAATGGAGGAAGTCAGACAATTAACCCTGACAGGGCTGAAGAATTGATATGCGTACGCAACGCTTGAAATTGAAATTATTTGAAATTGAAAAGGTTGCAGTTACAGTTGATATCAACATTTAAGGTATGCCTATGACACTGGGTAGCTGAGATGAGATGCAGGACAAGCTCGCAGGAGATGAAGGGATCAAGGTTGCACTGAACCCCATAAACATGACCTGGATTAAGGCCAGCTTGCCTTTAGAGACTGACATCGAACTCAGTCACATGAATGTTTTGCTGAGTTTTCTAAATTTGTTTTTGAAAGGCAGTTGATTTGGTACCTCATTATTATCATGATCTAATCATAATCATCACCTTTGTGCTTTACCAGGCTTACCTGTCAGGCACAAAAGATTGTCAGGTCATTATGATCTGCTACTATGACAAAATCCACTGTGCGCATTGTAAGGGCAGATATTAACACACTTGTTTTTTAAATTAGCAACATGGGGTAGAGGATAAAGAACTGACGTGACCGAGAATACACATATAGACGGAAAGCAAGGAATTGGGTAAGTCTGGCTTTCTCAGTGGGTAAATGCCCTCATCCGAGCAACTCGTGGAATAAGAATCTTCTTTCCCTTCTAACTTGGTTACACTTGGCTTCACTTGGAGAGTGAAATCCCACCCTCCACTCCAACGGGAAATACACAATCTTGAAACAAAAGAAATAAAAAGACATCTCCTTGCGGTTAGCTTGGGGCAAACTCCTTAATTCTTTTAAGGAGTCTCAGGAAAATCTAGGCTTACTCCTCCAAACTTGAATCCAGACTGGAATCTGCACTTGGAATTCACATAGTACACCGTGTGTGTGGTTTTGGGGGGTTTTTTATTTTGTACCAAATGTACATTTTGTGGACCCCCAACAGATTAAACATAAATGTGATCTTTCTTTGGTTAAGGGAAGAGTGGGAGAGACACTTGGACCCTGCATACTTGGTGTTCAATTTAGGGGTGGAGAGAGGTCCTGGACCATCTTAGGGCCCCCTGGCTGCATCTGAAATTTAAACTGACAAAGATTAACAAGAGAAAAGAACACAAATGTACTTAATATAAGTTTTACTTGATGTAGGAGATTCCACAGAAAAATGAAGACCCTAACAAAATAATGATTAAACCAGAATATTTTTGTTGGGTGTGATGAAGACAGTCATGGAGAAATACAATAGGGTCAAAATCTCTGAGGTAAGTGTAGCAAACCAGGGGAATGAAGCCCATTTGTAAAGACTCTTCTCAGGATCACTTTGTCCTCCAAGATAAGGATGTTCCTTTCCCCTGGGCATAGGGAGGACACCTCACATAGGAGAGTTTTATAACCTGTTTCAGAAGAAAAGAGGATCTGAGGGGCGAAGGTCAGAGCAACCTTCCTGCTTCTGCCTTTTTCTCAAACTCCTTCAGTGTAAAATGTTCAATATTCCAAAGTGCCATATTCTGGGGTGACATTTCTCCATCACATGGTTGGCAGCCATTGAGGACATTCGCTCAAGGGACCATTGTTTCACAAGAGATCAAGGTTCGCCCCCATTTTGCATGATAACCTACCTAAGTCTACACATTCACTTTATAGCATGGCTGAGACCTAAACAAAAATGTATTTTAAAATGCCTGGATATATATATATCCATTAGGACAAATATTTATCTACATATTTTAGGCTATAATGATGTGTTAAAGAGACAAGGGATGGAGGAAAGACACAGAAAGGTGAAAATCCTCACTATCCTTGACCTCTTCTTTATTGTCATTGCCATCTGCCTTAAAGAATTAATAGTCTGAAAGCAAAAGGTATTTTAAAAGGAATTTACCAGAATTCAATTCTGAAAAAAAAATGGGATTAATTAAAAAGAGACTAGTAAATCATACTGTAATCCCCGAAGAATTTCATATTTCCCACATTTTTTTTCATTTGAATATATTCATGATTAAAGGTAACCTAATTAACCAAACCAAGTTTAACCACTGGTACGAAGGCCTCATATTCCTGAGCAGTAGAAGGTCTTAAATTTTAGAATACACAGGAGTCATGATGTAATGTAGATTCCTGGGCCATGCCAGCCTGAGACTCTTATCCAACAGGTTTGACAGAACCCTGGAATCTGCACTCTTAATAAACATCTTTGGTAACTAAGATGTTTCCCAATATTCTTCTAATGCCCCAGTGATGAATATTATTTAGAAGCATTTTCTATCTACAGATGGAAATAAACTGGCTTTTTTTTGTATGTCGCAATAGCCACCTCTGTATTATATAAACAGAAGGATTCATCATACCAGATATATTTACTTTTAAATTTTTATTATAATTAACAGTACTGAATGTTCCCCAATATGTCAGGAACAGTGCTAGAGAGTTTCACATTGAGAGTTTCATAAAAGTGTCAGTGAATATGACTTGTAGAGGCCTTTGAAGGGCTTAGCATATTTTCGTTTTGAAGCATTATGCCATCCTAAAAGGTAATACATCAGGTTTCTAAAAGTTTACACCAAATCTCTTCAAATTATTGCCATCTTGTGGGTTATAGAATGATAAGGCACAGATGTGTTTTATTAAAGGGAGGAATGACAGTGCATATAAAAATACAAAGAGCACGAAGCTCCTTAAGAACCCAGAGGAAGGGTTGAAGGGGAGCTGAAAACAAATGACCAAAAATGTACAAGATTCCCCACTGTGGGAGGCTTGACTGGGTGGTTTGCTGATCGATAAAGCTAACAGGGTCCCCAGGCAGACCTGACTGTTCACCCCACTATCACTACTCTCTTTACACCCTCACGACCACTCCGTTTCTATTCTCATATCGCACTCAGGATTTCTATTTACATTAAGGTAAAAAAAATTGTGTGTATTTTTAATAGACTCACCTATATCATAAATATAAGTTGCTTTTATGGTATTAGGAAGTTGTTCGTTTAGCTTGTGAAAATACGATGGGAAATTTGCATTCGTATCAGCAGTATTTTGGATGTCACTCAATTTTTAAATTGGCCAACTTTTACTTTGGAGGTTCAAGAAGAAAAAATTTTTAATGGAGTGTTGCTAACTTGAAAATTATAGAAATTATATCATTTTCACTTCTCACTGAATTTTATTTTTTAAATTCAGACTAAGGTAAACACACAGATCTCTAGGTTGTTTTTGTTTTTTTTTTTTTGGTGGCGGGAGGTTTGCCAATGATTGCTATAATTTAAAAAGATCTTATACTTAGACCTGATACAGATAAGCCTGGATGTTTTAAATTCTAAATATGATTATTTTACATTCACAAAACTCAATGTGGAATTAAAACATTTCTGAGAAAAGCTCTCTCTAGATATAATATATTTTAACTTTACCACTTTAAATAGTTGGTTTACCTAGCAAAATGTAAGGTGATTTACCTAAGTTAAAAATTAGCTAAATTGTTTAATGATTTGGGGTTTCAAAAACCCTATGCCTATTAAATTATGGAGGAAGTTGGGCAGAGTGTGATAATTACTAGCAGTTCTATTTCCTCTACGTTTTAACTGATCTTAAGAAAAAAAATCTATAATTGCTTTTTGTGTACTGTGTTGCAAAAAAATGTTTCATCCCCAGATCATATTGCTTAGCTCTAGGCTAGAGTTAATTGGCAGTGAAAGCAGGAATATTATTTGCTGGAAATTAACTCATTCAGGTGTTTCTCTGAATACTTTATGACTTTGGAGATGAAAGGAACTTTCAAATAGACCTTCTGGAATCCTTAACAGTCAAGGGGATTATTTAAAAGAGCCCATCTGCTTGTATAACCCAGTGAAAGAAAATCAGAATTTCAGTTTGTCTTTGGTGCCATGGGGTCCCATAGAATGATCAAGATGTTGAAAAATTTACTAAATATAAACAGCATGATAGAAGGAAGGAGGGAAGGAAGGAAGGAAGGAAGGAAGGAAGGAAGGAAGGAAGGAAGGAAGGAAGGGAGGAAGGGAGGGAGGAAGGGGGGGGGAGGAAGGTCTAAAATAGTCTGAGGAATCTACTAGACTGTCTTCATAATGTTATCTTTGTGCTCGAGTGCCTCATCATCACTAACAAGCATGACGCTAGAGAAGTCAGCAGCCGAAGTACTATAACCAGTCTGTCCCTCTTCCTCACTTGGAGGTCATGTCTTCTTTTAAACTGACCTAAGCCACTTTATCTGCTCAACAGTTGTTCAAGACTTTGCATGTAAATACCAACAGTTTCCACTTCTTAAAGATAGGTGAAGACTTTTTCTTTCCTTTCTCCCATCTTCTCTGCCAGGTGGTAGGTTTCAATGAAAGTCAGTCTTAGACTAGATTCCGCCATTTGTACAAACATTGGTTAATAAGTAAGATGAATAACAACAAACAAATTCATGCAACTTATGTCAGTCATATTAAAGTTACCTAAACATTTTAACTATCTGACACTGGTCACAAGGCAGCACTGTATTTGCCAATATGAGCTGCTCTTCTAAGACAATGAACAATGTTCCAGTTAGTGGCTGCTCTGTCAGACAGCCTCAGAGTGGTAACAATAAAGAGAAAACCCTCAGTGGACATAGATAATGAGTAAGATATAAACCTTAGTTATTTTAAACTACTGAGATTCTAGGGATCATTTGTTACTGCAGCATAACCTAGCTATCCTGACTGATAAACAACTGTCATTGTAAACTCAGTGAAGTTCCCATTTTTCATCCTTTTTTAATTTTTAAATAAAAAAAGGACACAAGTATTTTAGATGAATGCACTCTGAAATAAATGCAATAATATTATTACAATAGGATCAACTAATCTAAATTTATAGGAGGTTGAATTTTCCACATTCAACTGAGGGAGGGCCAGAAGTGGGGATGAGCTAGGCATTCTATCTAGGGAACTATTCTGAAATTAAGTGGCTAAGTTCAACAGGTTTTGACTCATTCGTGCAATGACAAGGTGCCTATACAATCATTTTTGCCAACACCATATCTTAAAAACTATTCCCTTAATCAATGAAAAGATATTTCTAACATCCCTTATGCTAAATAGTGAACCCTGTTGCACAGTCTCAAAAAAGCCATTGCCATTTCTGGAGTTTGGATTTCCAATTACGGTATCTTCAAATATAAATTAACCTCTTTTAGGGTATAAATTAAAGTTAATCTACATGCACACATAAATCAAAACCCATACTGAAGTATTATAAAGTTCACTACAGACAATATCAGGAAAATATCTCAAGCCCTCATCTCACCTGTTGATAAGAAAATGTCCTCTTCTTACTCCAAGAACATACCTCCTATCATGACCCCCAAATCTCTCTAAAGTGCTTATTCATAACCAAAGGGTTAATTCAGGTGTCCTGGCACCTTTTAGGAGGCACTGGAACTCTAGGTGTGCTATCTCAATACCAGAGCATAGGACACCTGCTATCAGAAACAAGTTGCTTTAGAAACAGATATTGTAAAACTGTAAAACATGTCATTGAATATGATCCCTGGGACATCCAAAGAAAGTCTTCACCTTGTGTTCTAGTCATTGCCAGTGCCATTAGTTGGGGTCCCTTCCAGGTCTCACTGGATCTTCTAGATGTGAGGGAAGACGGTTCCTTTCCTCAACACACTTCTGTCCCTACTCTAGTCGGTGTTGCAATCAGTCATGCTTACTTCTTGCCAAAATTAGCCTGTGCTTCTGGCTTTGTGCATTTAAATTTACTCATCCAGTTTTTCACATCCCAACAGATATTTTTAAACATAATTATTGTTTAAAAGAGACTATTTTCAAAAGGATGGGCATGTTAGAGATAAATCTAAGGAGTAGCACGATACTCCAGTGCTGTTTACAGTGGAGAGCTTTTACCATCCATAGGCCTAAAGGGCTGGGGAAGGAAGAGGATATAGGAAACCAGAGGCAACACTCTGGAAAAGGGTGTTTGGCAAGAGCTGTAATGTATGGTTGAAGGATCTAACCAACTTCCAACAATCCCATAGGAACAAAACCGCAAGGAAGAAGATACCTAGCTTTATTCTTCAGTATCCTGCAGGTATGTCCTATTGGCAAATCCAATGAGAATCAAGAGGGCATGGGAGCCCAATGATGTAATCCAGACAGGTCATCATCCCAGAGCACAGAAGGGGAACAAAGGCATCTGGAAAAGTAAATGCAAAATATCCAGCTACTTCACAGGAAACAACCCTGTCCTAGCATGCCAAGCTGGAACCCACCCATCACCACAATCAAGGTAATAGACAACTTCGTCACTTCCCAAAGTTTTCTTGTGTCCCTTTGTGTTTTGGTTTTTGTTTTGTAGGAATAACACTTAAGAGGAGATCTACCCTCTCAACAAATTTTTAAATGCATAATAGAGCATTGTTGACTGGAGACAGCTCAAATTTTCTTTTAAGCAAGTGTATATGCCAAAGATATTAAGAGATGGTATCCCGCCAGCAGACCAAACAGCGTTCCGCTTTTAAAAAAAGATTTAACTTATTTATTTATTTATTCATTTATTTATTTAGAGGGAAAGGGAAGGAGAAAGAGAGGGAGAGAAACATCGATGTGAGAGAGAAACATCAGTCAGTTGCCTCTGGCACATGCCTCAATCAGGGATTGGCCCACAACCCAGGCCTGTGCCGTGACCAGAATTCGAACAAGTGACATTTCACTTTGTGGGATGATGCTCAACAAATTGAGCCACACCACTCTGTCTGCTTTAGAGTTAAACAACCTTTTTTAAAATTCTCATAGGCTCCATATTCACCAATAACCTCAGTGGCGCATATTTATCAAATACTGAAGAGATGCCATAGGGGATCAATGTGTCCTTTAGGCTCAAGACACTGGCTTTCAATCTCCTTGTCACTGTCACCACTTTATGAAGCTCCTTCATAGTCTCTGATCACAGGCTCTACCACAGACCAGTATTTTAGGAGACCTGAAACCAAATCTTATACTTTTGTGAAGCTCTCATTAGTGCCTGGAATAGTGATTCCATTGTTAAAGTCTCTTGATATTTGTTGTTATTGTATCAGAATTGTCAGTCTTACTATAAGTGTGTCCCATGTAGACCAAAATTAATGTATACAATTCCAGATTTACAACAGATAAATTAGTAGGTAATTTTATGTCTATATAGAGAATTCATTGAATGGCAACTTTCTCTAGCATGTTTAAAATATGATTCTAATAAGAAAAATGTGCATTTGTAAACATATCAATTGTACCAAGAAGTGATATTAATTTGCATTGATTGTCTCCAAACTATTATCAATAAAACAGAACCATAATTAATAATCAAGCCTTGTATCAGAAATAAAATATAACAAAATATTTTTAATTATAGATAAGAAATTAAACTTATTTAATTCAATATCATTATTTCTATATGTAATGCATCATTTTTTCAGCAAGATAATTCTATAGATAAAGGAATCCCAACTTACAGTCCAAATCAAGTTAATAATTTATTAAACATTAATTGCCCATTTTGAACTTGAATAGATATTTCCCCAAAGAAGAAATAAAAATAGCCACTAAGCACATGAAAAGATGCTCAACATCATTAGCCCTTGAGGAATGAGATACCACATCACAACCTTCAGGAAAATGAAAATATGGACAAGAAAAATAATGAGTGTAGATAAATGGAACCCTTGTATATTGCTAGTAGGAATGTAAAACAGTACAGGTGCTGTGGAAAACAGTTTGGCAGTTCCTCAAAAAGTTAAACATAGACTTACCACATGATCTGGTATGCCACTTCTGGGTGTACACACAAAAGACTTGAAAGCAGAGAGTCGAATAGATATGTACAACAAGGTTCCTTGCAGCGTTAGTCACAGCAGCCAAAAGGTAGAGAAAATCCCACGTCCATCAACACATGGATAAACGAAATATGGTGTATACATACAACAGAATACTTCTCAACCTTAAAAAGGAATGAAATTCTGATAAATGCTACAGTATGGAAAACATGCTAAGTGAAGTAAGCTGATATGAAAGAACATGTATTGTGTGATTCCACTTATACGTGTGTCTTGGTCAGTCTGAACTGCTTTAACAAAAATACCATAGGCTGGGTGGCTTAAACAACGGAACTTTATTTCTCATAGTTTGGAAAGTTGAGGAGTCTGAGATCAGGGTGCCTGCATGGTTGGATTCTGGTGAGAACCCTGTTCCTGGTTTGCACACTGCCGACTTCTTGCTTCTTGCTATATTCTCACATGATGGAAAGAGAGAGATCATCCTTCTCATGTTTCTTCTTATAAGGACACTAATCCCATTCATGAAGATTCCACCCTCATGGCCTAATTACCTACCAAAGGCCCCACCTCCAAATACCATCACATCGGGGATTAGGACTTCAACATATGAATTTGGGGAAGATAAAAAACACTCAGTCCATAGCAATGTGGTACCTAGAATAATCAAATTCATCAAGACCTAAAATAGAACAGAGGTTACCAGGGGCTGGGGGAAGAGGGGAATAGGAAGTTGCTCTTTAATGGATATAGAGTTTCTATTGGGGATAATAAAAAAGTTCTAGAAATAAATAGTGGTGATGGTTGCACAACATTATGAACATATTTAATGCCACTTAAATGATGAAACAAGAATGGTTAAAGTGGTAAATTTTGTGATTTTCTGAGTTGTGAAAGGGTATACAAAATTGTCATAACAGTCATTACATTGTTGTCACAGGCATTACACTGTGTGATAACATAGAGCTTAAATAACAAGATATGTCATGGAAAACTGTGTTAGTCCTTTTGTTGGTGAAAGACGGCTAAAATCCCACAAGCCTAAGAAGTAGGAAAGGACATTATTGAACCATTCAAAGAAATTCTACAAATTTGACCCCAAGGGACACAGAAGAATTTGAAGACTACTTTAAATCTCAGCACAAACTACTCTATGGCTGAGATCATGTAACACTTCATAAACACAAGAGTATCTTGTAGAAACCATGTCCCTCTTCTAATCCAACAGGGAAAAAAAGGTAAACCTTAGTCATGCTCTACACTTTTCCTGCAACGGGAACTCTGAGGAGCAGATGTTTTCACTTAGTCTACTGCAGACCCCTTCAAAAAAGCTTTAGCTAAAGATTTGCCGGAAGAAGTGCATACATGTCAGGCTCAAGGTGGAGCCCCTGTGTTGACTTCAAGAACAGCAACTTTCTAGTAAAGTACTGGAAAGCTCTACCTGAGTAATGCTGGGTTTAAAAAACCACAGTGCTTAGGCCAACGTCACCTTTTCTTTGGGTTGCTTGGGCCACCATTTAGTTCAGCAGCTTAAATTTTGATGGGAATAATCAATGATTGAATTGGCCTGAAAAAGTAAAACTGGTTTAGGTGATTAATGCTTAGCCTCCAAGTTCTCCCACAATTCTAGCATATTTGAATTCTTTATTGCAAAAATTGCTACAAGAGCCAGCTCTTCCAATCCAAAGACTATTAATTTAAGAACTATGAATACCCACAGTTGTGAGTTTATGATGATTGCCTACTTCACTGCTTAATAAGATATTAACAATTGTCAATTAAGCTTTAATGACAGTATTAAAATGCAGACCAGGGTAATTCATACACTTGCCTAGGACTTGGAAATAGAACTTTTGTTCTTGAGCACAAAATCTATTAAAACAAACTTCAAGCATAAATTGACTATGGAACAAAATCCATTAACACAGTCTTTACGTATAAATCAGAACAGAATAACTTGCATGGAACTGATAATAATTAACTCACACTTGTATAGGGTGTTAAAATTCACAGTGTTTTAACATATGTTCCTTCACTTAATCCTCATTAACACATTGTTTTATGTGCTGTAAGCTGAATATTCAAATTTCCCTTTATACAATCTAAATAAAAAAATAATGCAAATAGTAGTGACCCGAAGAGTGAGCCAAGAATTACCTTGAATTTACAAAACAAATTGTCTCACAATTTTTTTCTAAAACAAAGGAACAATTTGCTTTAGAAAAGAACTATAATGTTTAAATGATTCTTGAGCCTAAATTATGTTTGAACCATTCAACAGCATTACTTTACATAGGTAAGCACCGTTCAGACACAAAGTTAAAAATGAATAGTAGCTACAGGACTCATCAACCACAACCACAGAAAGACAAACAAGAAAAGCTAAAAATCTGCTCTGCAAAGTAATGTGAATTAACCTTAACCTATTTTTAAAAAGATTTTAGTTCTTCAATTAGTTTACTCCCTTTACGTTTATGTTTTTGAGGACTATGTGTCTCAAACATATAAAATGATAATTAAAATATGTAAAATAATATGTAAAACATGACACTTTCAAAATCGAGATAAGCAAGTCCAAGGAGCAAGAGGAAACATCTAATAATGAGCACGGGCTTGTAGTTCTCTGCATAAGTAAGTAAGCAGAGGATTCTGGGAACTTTGTTCCCTTTGAGGAACAGGCTGGCTCTGGGTCCCTATACTTCTGGAAAGGAGAAAGACTAGATGCCACCCGTCACCTGTGGCTGCTATTTAGATGAGTCTCATGCCTAAAGAGGCAGATGAGCACTCACTCCACAACACAAGATCGTGAGCCAAGCCACCCCCTGACTTGATGACTGATTCTGCAATAGGCTCATCACTAATTACTGAGGGACAAGAGCCGAAACCACCAGTATGAGACATGGTCCTGGATCAGAGCCCCAAGGGTAGTCAGGTGGGAGGCAGGTGAATGCAACCTCAAAATAGCTAAGCAGGGAAAAATGAGTATAGGGAAAGATAAATGACCCTGCAAACACTTAAGACCAAAATACATAAGTGAAAATACAGCTAAAAGATTCCGTAAGTCTGATCTATGCCAGACAAATTGTTTGGTATGCTCAAAGAGGTAAATAAAGAAATAATGCTTATAAAAATAAGAAAAAAACCCTAAATCCAAAGCAGTTAATAATAAATGAAGAACAGATGATGGGAAATAAAAATTTATAAAATTTAACTTATATGTACTAAAATTAAAGCAATGATAAGTAGACAAGATAAAGCCCCAGTTGGACCCAAAGAGAAAAAGGAATCGATAAATCGAAAGGCAGTATAAAGAATTCCCTCAGAATGCAGCAAAAAGAGACAAAGATATTTTAAAGATCTATATCTGCATGGATAAACAGAAAAAGAGAGTGAAACAGAGAGAGAGAGAGAGAGAGTGACTCAGGTATCTAATAGCAGTGCCATAAGTACAGAATTAAAGACATGGTGGGAAATAACATTCTCAAAGGTAACTCTTCAGATTTTCCAGAATTGATAAGAATATAAACAAGAATATGCCAATAAGTTTTAAAAGTTAGATAAAGTGAATAATTTTCTAGAACAGCATACAAATATCAAAACTGGCACTAAAAAAAATGGAATTCCTAAGTAAACAGCACTGAAAAAATTGAATTAATTTTTAAAAATCTTTACCAAAAGATGACCCTGGTCCTCCACAATTTTACAGGCATATTTACCCCATCATCAAGGAACAGATCATTTCTCATACATAATATGTTAAGTTCATATAAGGACATCATTATGCTTTAGTAATTAAAGTAGTATAGTATTCATGCAGGAATATAAAAAGGTACCAATGAAACAAAAAAGAAAGCTCAAAACCAGATATGTCTGCATATTGAACATATTGAACCTTGGTATATGACAGAGATGTCCCAATAAATCAGTGGAGAAATGGTCGGCTAATTAATAAATGTTCTAAGACAATAATCATAAAAAAAGCTAGTTCTCCATATGTGAAAAATAAATTTTGTACCATACCCAAAATACATTTCAGATGCATTAAATATTACAATGGAAAAATTACTTTAAATTTAAAACTTTCAAAAGTTAATACAGGATAACATTTTCATGATGTTGAACAGAGTACAAATTAGGGATCAAATTTATTTTAAAATCTACCAAATTAAAACTTAAAGTGTCCGTGTCTCAAGTAGCATCATTAAAAAAAGTTAAAACATGTCATACGGTGGAAGAAGATAGTCAATAAAAGGTCAATACCTAGAATATCAAAGGAAGTCCTCTGACCAATAAGAAAGAGAGAAACCACCCAGTGGCAAAGGATGTGAACAATTGGTAGACAACCACATACTTGAAAGGAAGCTAAGGCTTACAAATAGTGAAATCCATAAAAATTAAAACATCAACAAGAGGCCACTCCATAGCAGAAGGTAACATCTGATAATACCAGATGTTGGAGAAAAAGAAGAAATACACAAATTCTCATACACACTGCTGGTAGAAGGAAAAATAGTGCAATGACTAAAAAAAAAAAAAAAACTTGGCTAAACCTACTAAAACTGAAGATATGACTACCAAGCATCCCTAGACATATGCAATGGCATTTCTTGTACATATGCACAAGAAGAGATAGAAACTGTATAGATGTGCATTCACGAACATGTGTACATGTGCTCTTCAACCCACTCCGTACTTGGTCCCTGAAGTTCAGCCTTTCTGTACATACAAATGTGGACGTTTGTTGCAAAATGACTTATAATAGCAAAAAAAAAATTTTTAAACAGAAACCATCTAAATATTTAATATTGGAAAAGGGACAGATTATCATTGTTCAATAAGAATATGGAACACTATAGAGCAAGAGCAATTTAAATGAATGAGCAAGAACTAAGTAATGTAATACATAAGTCTGGAAAATAAAAGTGAGAGAAATAAATTTAGTTGCAGAATTACACGTAGAGTTTCATTTCACGGGTTTCAAAGCATATGAAATGGTAGCATTTTGCATGGATAGATGTATTTGTAATGAAAGTTGCACAAAAGCTAATGATCACCTTAAGCATCGCATATCTCTCGGGAGGTAGAGAGACAGATGGGATTAAGGAGAGGCATAATACTAAAAGAACTTTTCTTTTAGTTCTTAAAAGAAAAGAACTAAAATAAACGTGGAAGCTAATTATGCTGACACACAATCTGTCTGTGTACCTGTAAATGCATTTGAATATTTTCTAATAACATTTTTTCCAATAATTTTTATCAGTAAACTCCAAAACAAAGCTAATTGACTACAAGCCATTTGGTTAAAAGAGAATAGCATTCTCAGCTTCACAAATAGTAGCAATAAAAATTGTTAGAACTTTTGGGGCAAGTGTTATTTTTAAACAAAAATAAATAACATTTTGTGATGAATTAATAGAGTCTGTGCTCAGCGAAAAAAATGACTCTGTGCATCTACAAGAAAATGCTGAGGTGAGGCACAAGTTGACATACTATTTTCTTAGAAATGTAATTAAATCTGTTCAGCCAGCTATAAAAACTGTCATGTCACTATATAATTTCAAGGTTTGATTTTATAGCCCTTCAATAAAAATCATTCTTTGTTGTTTTTTTTTAAGTGTGTTCCAACATCTGTGGAGCCACGGAAAGAACATCTAACAGACCATCACATAGCCAGATCCTGGATCTGCCAACGTACCGGTCTTCGCCTCACCTAGTCCCAACCAGGTACAGGGGCTCTTCAAGCCCTGAGCCCAGGGCCAGTTCTAACCAAGGTTTCCTGTGTATTAATAGTCCAAGAATAGCCAGTGGGCTCTACGTTTCATCTTACTGCCCTAAAACACCTGGCTTCCCAATCCACTCCACGCTTGGTCCCTAACGCTCAACTGTTCCATATACACATTGCAGCCCTACGTGCTCCGCGAGCAGGAACATCACATGCTGGCGTGGCTGGCTCTTTTTCTAGCCCTGCTCCCCGAACCACAAAGGCTCTGAGCCTTCTTATTCCGAGGCAATGTTCCCGATTCTTTACCCCAAGATACTCCACTATGTGGAGGTTCCTCCAGGACTGGGCATTCTCCCCTGAATTCCAGTATAAACGTTTTTGCCTTGGCCTGGTCCTCTGTTTCAAATACTTCCCATTATCTTAAGTAAACTTCCCTTTCCTGCCTCCCACCCTTTAGACACCCCTACTCCAGTCCTTCCCATGCTATAGCCCCTCAGCAGGCACCCCAAGCTGTGGGTACAGTTCATAGGGTAGTACCTGGGGAGAAAGGAGAATTGAGGGCTTCCCTGTTCACCAAAAATTAGGCCCATCACCACAGCCTCAAACTTGTGATTAAGCTTCCTTTCTGGTTTCCTCATCTGCTCTCTAATTTCCCTTTCTGGAGTAAAAGCTCTATTTTGCCAAATTAATAACAATTTCTGCTTAAATCTGTTGAGACTGAGTCAGGAAAACAGAAACTACTCTGTATATTTCAAGTAGAAGTATTTTAACACAGGGATTTAGAGGTTTAACCCACCTGTTGGAAGAGACACAGCAGACAGAGTTGGGAAGAAGAGACAAAAAGTTTCCTTTTGGTTTGGCTTGAAGCACTGACATAGTTGATCCTTTCGGGCTCACTGGAAAGCTCTGGGGATCTCCCTGTCCATGTTACCGGCTGTGACTACCTGCAAAGAACAGGACCTTCTCTGAGTTTCCAAATCTCACCCAAGTGTTTCTCTTCAAAACATCCTAACCCAGATCCAGACAGAAAAGGTGAGTCGGGAAGCACCATCCCCAGCTTCTTGTCCAGCATGCAGAGACCTTGCAAATGGGCCGCATAGGTGCAGATTTGACAGCAGACAAGCCAGCACACTAACCATTTACTGAATGCTTGGAATGTACTGGGCACTGTCCTAAATTATGTCACCTAATCCTCATAATAAATCATGAGATGGGCACTCTCTCCATTAACAAAAGGAGAAACAAAATGCAGAAAGGTGAAGAAATACACCCAAGGTTATATACCTAAAAAAAAATGGTTCGATTAAAATTTGAACCTAAGTCACTGGATTACAAAACCCCACCACTTAATCACCATACAATACGTCCATGAACCCTACCTTTTTGGTAAAGATCCTTCAGATGAACTCACCCTTGATAGAATCTTCCACCCCTAGTTGGAGACAGATCTCTATCTTCAGCCTCTGGTTGGGGTCCCATTTCAAATTAGATAAACCTTCCAGAAACAAGGTGGTGCTTCCCAATGGACCTGGTTTTACTGCTGACTGAAGTTTCTAGAACTAAGACTTTCCAGGACCAAGAAATGCAAACCAGACATGCGTTGGCCCCCTCTTTGGCCACTGGAAGTCAGACTCTGGGCCATTTCTCTCGAGACCAATTCTATTTCCACACTAGTTCACCTAAACCTAGGCTTTCTCCTTTTCCCACTTTCTACCCTTACCCACTAGCCCAAGTTCTCAGCATCCTTCCAGGTCAAACCATACATGTTATAACACTGCAAGACTCCAGCAAGCCAATTCTGCCACTATGCTTGGTCTCTAACTGGAATTCCTGAAGCCCTCTACCACAAATGTACTGTGGACACACTTCCCCATTTAAGTTAGACGACAGGCCTAAAATGGTACAAAAATTTTCAGTAGCCATTATTGCCTATAGAATAATAGAGACACTCTGAAGCTATATAAAGCCATTCCCACTGGCTCAAACCTACCCCTCTAATCTTACAGTCCATTATTTTCCTAAATATAACTTATCCTGTCAAAGTCATCTAGTTACCATTTATCTAAAAGACCTGCATGGACCTGCCTCTATACCTGTGTTCAAGCTGCTCTTTCCACTTAGAAGCCTTTTTTATTACCTATTTACCCCTCATAAATTACAGCCTAATTCTCACGGCACATCTCAAATGGTACCTAACAAAAATTATACTTCTCAATAACAAACACCACTGCATGCTTATATCCTGGCTATTGGGGTGAGCATGTTATATCTTCCATCAAACTAAAAATCATTGAGGGCAAGGAGTATTTATCTTAATGATTCCCCCCACCCACATATTTACAGATACCTACGGTGGCCTGAACTATGATAGAAGATCAACAAAAAAATTTAAATTTAATTTAGGAGTAGAAAGAAGGTCAATAAAATAGTTACCTAATAAATTAGAATGTTTCCAGCTTCCCCAAATTGGAAAAGACATATTCTATACAATATATTTTGTATTTTATACAGTAGTTTCTGGCTATACTAAACAGAGACTTTAAATGATGTCAAACATAAGGAAATTTAGTAAGATACCACCGAAGGGAAAATTCACAAGAGAAAAACACCTAGTCTCCAGTTACCAGTGGATTTTAACTTTTGTACCATCCCAAGGTTGGAGACGTAGGAGGAGTCAGTACAGGTTATAGATTCTGGCCATTTATCTAATTATTTACAAGAGTAATTTTCAGTCTGTTAAAATACTCATTCAACCTTTGGGGTTTCGCCTACCTCCCTTCCTAAAAGAATTTCCTTCAATATGTTAAATGAGCAACAGAAGCTTTTGCTGGATCCTTGTCAAAACACACTAAATGACGGAGAGTAGAGCAAATACGTCTCTTGGGTCATCGAAGTACAGGAATAGCAAATATCTAGAGAGAATAATAGCCTAATAATGTAAGATGTTTTTAAGACTGGAGGCATTTAAGACTGGAAACCTGAAGGCCCAGGTACAAAAGGTTTATGGCCAGGAATCTTTGTTTTCAGCTGAAAGAGAAAATTTAAATTGTAGGCATAAATCTATCTCCAACTTGGTGGAAGTAGGCACCAGTAGGACCAGGTTAATAAAATTAAAGTCTGAAGAGGACTTGGTAGGGGTGGGACCGAGAGAGGGAAGCTGAATATTAAGGTTGCCACCACATCAGAGGCAATTACCTGTAAGCCAATAGGTGAAGGCAGAAGCTGCAGAACTTAAGCTAGCAGTGGTCAGGCATAATCCCAAGGTCTGGAAGCTAAATTTTGAAGACAGGTGGTAAGAGTTTTAGGTGTCAGGGATCAGGAGTAAGCCAAGCATTGGAAACACAAAAATGTCATAGCAGAGGTAAGAAACACAATAGGATTTCAATGACCAACACAGATGTAAACATAAAATTCTGAATGTCATATTGGTCAACATACTGGCACCAAGAATAAGAATGCAAAGGTCTGATTTGTAAAATAAACAGGATATACAACTGAAACTGATACTCTCTGACTTCCTCTATGCATTTTATTGATTGTGAGTTGTTCTGAATTCACAGGTAAATGAAGAAAGTAGTTAAACTAGCTGGAGCCCAGGACCACTCCAGATGTAGGTGAGTTCTCTTGGCAGCAGGATGAGAAGCAGATGAACTGGGTTTGGCAGACTGTATTTTCCCAAGATGGCCAACACACTCTCACCCATCAAATATACTGCTCTGCAATGTGACCTTGCCATTTGCCCATCAAGAAGTGAAGTCTCATTATCCTACCTGGACTTGACCTAAGTGGCTTGCCCGACCGATAGAAGGTGGCAGAGAAGTAACACTCTGGAGCTTTTGAGACACAATTGTAAGTCTTACAACTTCCCCCTGGGCCTTTGAGAAGATCACACCTGGTTGCTCGCTCTGCAAACTGCTGCTATGCGGAGGACTCTAAGTCACATGGAAAGGCCATGGGCAGGTGCTCAGCAGGGCAGCCCAGCAAAACGCTCAGCAGTTGGCATCAACTGCAGCCGTGTGACATTCCAACCCAAGTGAATCTTCAGATAAATACAACTTCAGCCTCTGTTTGACTTCAGTTGTGCGAGAGGCCTCAAACTGAGCCAAGCCAACCCACAAAACTGTGAGGGGTAATAATAAAGTGTTGTTTTAAGCCATATGTTTCGATGTAGCTTGTTATGTAGCAATAGATAATCAGTACCTGGAGTTAGAAGGATGATTTGAAAATTACTTCTATCTATAGCTAGTAATGGCAGGGCTGTGTTCATTCACAGTCACTACCTCTTGCAGACTCAGAAATTCATTCAGATCCCCACAGCCCAGATTTTTGGATGTTCAATAAAACGTTTGGTGGAGGAAGAATTTCAAACTTAAAACGAGATTTGGGGTTATCTGGGGGAGTTGACTTGCAGTGTCCGCATAATGCCTATTGCTTGGAACTGAGATTTGGCTAGAACTTGAAACAATTTAAAATGTGGATCAGCCTACATTAAACGGCCAGGATGGAGCGTGAGCAATGGGGATAATTGAGTGACTACTGAACACCTTGGAGAATCCACACTCTGGTGGTAATTGGCACTCACGGGGGGAAATTTTCCAGAGAGATAAATCAGACCTTTCTCAAATAATTAATACCAGCAGCCGTGCTGCTTGTTACACTGTTGCATTTCCTCCTGAAATATTACAGGTGCCAAACTGTTCCACTCACTTCCAATCTCTCGATTGTTCAGTCCCTGTGAATACAGGGACATTGTGCAGAATGAAGTAATTCTCTGTTTACAGTCAATTTTCCATTATCCAAGGCTTATGGAATTACAGTTCGATCCAAAAGAGCTCTGCTTAAATATTGGCTTCATTGACATTTGGGCACATACGGAACTTCAATCTGTTTAATTATAATTTTGCTAACATCACAACTAAATTTGTTGAAATCAAAACACTGAATCAGAATCACCTGTCCTGAAAGTCTGGGCTAAATGATGAGAGGAAAAAAGGAAATATTTATCAATTGTCTTTTGTGTGTACATGGCTTGATACACATTATCTAATTTAACCCCTATGAAACTCTATGAGGTATTCTTATTTTTATTTCACGGAAAAAAAGAATGGAGGCTCAGAGGTCATCTTAAGTTTGCTCCCCTTTCCTATTTTGCTGCTTAACACTGGAATTAGGAGTATGGACTCTGGAATCAAATGGTTGGAATTAATCCTCTGTTTTCATCATGATATGTTTCTATTAGAACTGGTTTTCTTCTACAGAGTTCGTCTCTGTTCTTATGTAAAGCACGTTCTCTGTAATTTAGCTTCTGAAAAGTCATGCTTTTCTTCAATGACCTAGCTTCTACTTTCTTTAACCCACAACTTCGCCTATCTGCTAAGCACCTACCTTAGAGGTGAAACAGGCAGCCATTTCCCTCAAACGGCAGTAGCAGCAGCACTGAAACAGGGTGGGAAATGGGAAGGACACGAATCATCTTAAAAGGTACTGTGACCACATAACCTAGAATTTTTAAACAATGTTTCCTCCTTGTTCTCAAAGCTACAATCCTACCTGTCACAGAGTCCTGAGTTTTGCTTGGAACACGTGGTCAACCTCTGTGTAAAGAGGGAAAGTAGTCCTAGAATAACTGTATCGACTATTAGGGCCGCTTTGGTGGCACTGATTAGAGCATGCATGCCACCAATGCAGCCTTTCGTCAAATATAGGCCTTCAGTGTAGATACGCAGTAATCTGCCAGTTTTGCTTCATATTTCGCATGCAACGCAGGATGGAAATATAAATTATCTGCACCGCAATTTGTAATTTCTACCTATTAAAAATCTTTGTGGTGATGAGTTATCCATTAACCAAGGGAACGTAACTCCAGGCAGATGGTTCTAATTCTCTTCCCTTAGTGTGCTGTTGGCCTGGTTGCCGACTGGCAGCTGGAATTAAACAAAGAATTGACTTTCATTCTACAGTATGACAATCTTATGGGAACACTAAGAGGTAAATAAAAAATTAGTCTACAGTCTCTCGGATAATGAAATCATAAAAGCACTTGCAGGCATCACGTAAGATGCAACAACAGAATGCAGAGTGTTGTAAATCAGAGAGCGCACAGTCTATGCTGAAGATTAAGTAATGACATTGCACAAATTAACTTCAGCAGTCATCCTTGAGGAATACGTTTTACCAGGGTAATATCAATCTCAGCACAGGCAAGCAGCAGAGGGAGAAAAACATAACAGCCAAGATCAAAACAGAATCTCCAGCAAATAGAATTTCTAAAACGTAAGGTAAAGGAATGTAATATCAGACCCAATCTCTTTTAATCTAAATGAAACTTAGATTAAAAGAAATTAAACCTGTCTTCAACTGATAATGAAACAGTTAGAATTGTATGACAGCCCACACAGACAAATAAAAAACCAAGATAGCAAATTCTTTGATATGGCAATAAATAAATATGAAAAAGTAAGATGTTTGAAAAATGGAAAAAAACATGTAGGAAATAATATTTATTGAAGAAAAGTATTAAGGACATGTCTAGCTAGATACATGGTAGACTGAGCGGATAGGGGTTCGCCTTCCTGTTACAAACTATAAAACTTCCAAACGAGGGTGAAAATAGTTAGCTCTGAAGCTCCCGCAGCCTGGAACGATTTGGACCCAAACGTAGGCCCTAGGGGATGACTAGCCTGAAGAGGGTTCAGAATGGGAAGAGTGATGCTAAAATTAGGACCCCTGCGGAGAAGCAGAAATGAGTCCCAGGCATCTAATCCATGTAATGGAAACTAGAAATACTATCCCCGTGGAAGACAAAGTGTCAAGGAAACTTATCTTCTAGGTGGGAAAAAAAGAAAGCCTGAAAGAAATTTAAAAACTCAAGCTTGCCCTACATGCAAGGATAGAGTCAAGAGATGATATGTTAGACGCGGTAACAGAATGGTAATGTTCTGAATAACTAAGTGAAAAAGGCAAATTATGAGACTGTCTATAGTTATCTACACAATTTACATACACAAACATATATATTATATATAACATGGAATATATAACATTATCTATCACACAGTTTTTAAACTACTCATCAGATATACATGAAAATATTAACAGTGGCTTTTCTGGGTAGTAGAGTTATGGGTGAGTTTTATTTTGTATATGCATGTTGTTCTCTATTTCTCAGTTTCCATAATAAATTAAGCTGCATTTTTATAATCATAAAACAGTTGTTTTAAAATTAAAATGCACCTCTTCATTCTCTCTGTCCATTCTTGACCATGTGAGTGATGATTCAAACAGGTGTTAATCATGTCAGAGGGGGTTACAAGGGTGGCGGCATCGTGGGTGGCTGGAAGTGAACTGTCTTCTTTACAAATTTACAAAGATTTTTTAAATATCCCTTCCCAGAGCAAAACACAACAGCACATTTTTAATAAGAACAATTTGCTTCTGGTGATGAGTTTCTACCAAAATAATTGAGGCATTATTCAGAATCTTCAAAAGCAAAAACACAAACAATAATAACAGCAAAACACATAAAAAGGATAAATTACAAAATCAAAACAAGGTCACCTCATCAAAAACAAAGGATTGCTATTGAAAATTTCTAGGCTCTCATTAAAGGCATTTTTTAATAATCATTTTGATTTGGGAAATGCTAATGCCAACATGACTTTATTTTCCTCTCTTAATGGTACTGTCACGAATGATCATGTTTGGATATCTCCAAGAGGCTCATATGGTTGTCTGCTAAGAAAAGTGTGATTGGTGAGAGAGAAACTGTATTATTTGCAATAATCAAAAGAAATAAAATAGGCTATGTGCTTCTAATTAATTTTTTTTTAATTTCCTATGATCATTGTATAAGCTGAGTTAGATTTAAGCAAGTTCTGGCCCTCTCTCCATGCTCTTCTCTCCTTCCCAAATATTTCTCCCACTGCATGCTCAAGTGGCCAAAATACAGCCTGAGGCCTTGAAGGCACTTACCTTATCAAGAGACTTTCGTTATTCAAAAGCAAATGCTCCCTGAGCTAAATTCAGTTCAGTCCTTGATTAGGGGCAGTCACCTGAGAGTAAGAAATGACCAGCAAGAACATACCAGGTGAGGGCACTCTTTGCCAAAGACACATGGGAAGACACATGGGAAGCAAAAAGAGAATGAAAGGGCTAAAAAGTAAGCACTGCGAGGTGCCCACATCCGCATGGTGGGTATAACCACCAACTTCCAGGGGGATAGGATGGGGGTGGAATCATGTACTTTTAAAATCAAGGAAACAGGAAAGAATAAATAAATGGGACTACATCAAATTAAAAAGCTTCTGCAGGGCTAAAGAAAACACCAGCAAAATGAAAAGGGAACTAACCATATGGGAAAATATATTTGCCAATGACACCTCGGACAAGGGTTTGATCTCCAAAACATGTAAAGAACTCACATGACTCCACACCAGGAAGACAAACGATCCAATTAAAAAATGGGCAAAGGACCTGAACAGACACTTCTCCAAGGGCCCAGAGACATATGAAAGGATGCTCAACATCACTAGCCATCAGAGAGATGCAAATTAAAACCACAATGAGATACCACTTCACACTGGTCAGAATGACCAACATCAACAAATCAACAAACAACAAGTGCTGGTGAGGTTGTGGAGAAAAGGGAACCCTAGTACACTGTTGGTGGGAATGCAGACTGGTGCAGCCACTGGGGAAAAGAGTATGGAATTTCCTCAAAAATTAAAAATGGAACTGCCTTTTGACTCAGCAATTCCACTGCTGGGATTATACCCTAAAAATCCTGAAACACCAATTCAAAAGAACCTATGCACCCCAATGTTCATAGCAGCGTTATTTATAATAGCCTAGTGCTGGAAACAGCCTAAGCGCCCATCAGTAAATGAGTGGAACAAAAAACTGTGGTACATTTACGCAATGGAATATGACACAGCAGAAAGAAAGAAGGAACTCCTACCCTTCAAGACAGCATGTGAGCCAGGTCGTGAAAGACAAATACCATATGATCTCACCTACAAGTGGAACCTAATCAACAAAACAAACAAACGAGCAAAATAGAACCGGAGACATGGAAATAAAGAACAAACTGACAGTAACCAGAGGGGAGGGAGGAAGGAGGATAAGGGGGGAAAGAAGGGGAAGGATCATCAAGGAACACATACAAAGGTTCCATGGACAAAGGCAACAGGCTGGCGGGGAGGACTGAACGTGGAAGGAGCGGTGGGTAGGGCAGGGGAGAGTAATGGGGGAAAATGGGGACAACTGTAATTGAGCAACAATAAAAAAAATGTTTAATCAAAATAAAATCAAGGAAACATTCTGTTTATCCTATTCACAACCTGAGAAGAGCAGTTTCCTCTTTTAACCACTAGGTGGGGCTCTCTTTAGGCTCTCCAAGCTGAGATTCCATACTAGGAGCTGGAGCAGTGGGGAGCTTGCCTTAGAAACACCTTTTATAAACCGTGCTCCTCCAGTCAATTCAATTTTAAATAGAACTCACTGCCTATGAGCCACTCTACCCAAGTATAGAGACCTCTGTCCAAGGGAGAACACTTCATTACTGACGTGGCATCTCTTTGGGCAAAGTCCTTGGTCGCCTACCCCTTGGCTCAAATCTGCTCATCTTATTCTCCCTTTTTCATTTCAAGAGCATGTTCACATTATCCTTTTGCGGTATTAACACGTGAAAATGTCCAATAAGCAGTTTCTCCGGTAAGTTCTTTCTCCAGTAAGATCATGTTGATGCTTTTTTCCTCTATATCTCATATCTAAAGGAGAGAAAAATTTGAGACATGGTATGTGGGGCTGTATAAATATATAGCATATTATTTAACTGTTTCAGTTTCAGAGAAGCTGAGAGAGAAATGGTATATCTATAATTATCCCCCCATCATCGATAAGCTTCAAATTACCGTCTGTTCTCAAAGGTAGAGAAAATCAAAAAGTATTTTTTATTAAATTTCAGAAGTTGCACATTCACTAATTTGCTGTATCACGGAGTCCTAGATGCACGAGGTGTCTTGAGATTCTATTTATATGAATGAAAGTTTTCAGTTAATCTATTTTCTTGGGATATAAGAAGTCTGCCAAGAAAAGCCTGACCACTAAGAAAATCCAGGCTCCTTGACAGTCAAAATTTTCTGCCAAATTTCCAAACCACAGATGTTATGATACTTGATTCAGCTTATCTCCCTATCAATTTCTTTCTTTCCAACAACATTTACTATCAATTTATTGACTTATATAATCACTCAATACACATTCATTAAACAGAATTGTGTGCAGGCCGAGTGCCAGGCATGAGAAAGAACTAAGGCATGGTCCTGCATCTCCACACAAAAATTCACAGGCAGACAGACAGAGACATACAACAAAGCATTTCAATAAAATATCATGTGTCTAATAGAACTGAACATGGGCTGCTTGTGGAAATCACAGAAGAGGGAAACCCAACTTAGCACAGAAGAAGAGTTCAAGAAATATTTCTCAGAGGAAATAGCTTCAGAGTTACCTTAAACAATGAACAGAAGTGACCTCTACCCACTGTGAATATACTCAAACCCAACAGCTCTCAGCACAGCCACCTCTACCAACCTAGTCCATCATCCAGCTGCCTGGATTATTGGCAATAGCCTCCTAGCAGGCATCCCTGCTGCAAACTCTCGCTTCTACGGCAGCCCGAGAGGGCCTTTAAAAGGTAGATCAGATGATGTTACTCCTCCAATGAGTTTCCTACATTTTTAAAGCCACATGTCTATATGATATAGTATCTGGTTACTTACAAAATCTCATTTCCTATTAGGGTTCCCCTGGCTAACTCTTCTCCATCAGCACTTGCACCCTTGACATGCTTCAAATGCACCAAGAAATATACCTCAGGGCCTTTATACTGCTGTTATTTCTGCCTAGAAACATTCTAGTGGCTTAGTCACTTCATTTGGGTCTCTGGTCAAATGTCACCTCCTCAGGGAGGCAGCCCTCCATGACCATGACCATACCATCAAAAACAATACCCTAGGCTTCATTTTTCTTCTTAGCGCTTGTCACTGGCTAACATTGTATGTGTTCATCCATTGTGCATCCCCTGTCTAAACCACATGGCCTAAGGCAGCAACATTTTACTTAGTTCACTGCTGGATCCCCAATGCCTGCAGCAATCCCTGGATAAACAACTGTTGAAGGAATAAATCCATCTCATATCACCACGACTCAGAAAACACAACAACAGTGGATTCAGAAGTTGTTTGCATGACAGGCCCAGGCTCTTGAGCTCAATAGTTTGTCCTAACTGAGCTAAAGAGTTTGTTCCAGCTAACAACACGAAACCAAACAAATGAACGAAGACCAGTATCAAAGTGAGTGCCAAGGGGAGAAAGTGTCACTTTTATGAACAGCTTTGGAAAAAGTATTGTCAAGAATCAGAGCCACAATACAAAAAGCCTTTTAAATCCTACATGTTCTAGGTGATTGCAAGGCCCGGGTCCACTTGGTGACACATGTTCAGCCACCCCAGCTCGATGCCGTTCTCTATAGGAAGGGTTTTCTGATAGACAAGGGTTCCTGGAGAAACTGTGCTGTCCATTCTCAGTGGGAAGGTATGAAGAATTTCCTATACACGAAGACATGAGTTTTTAAAATGGCAACCAAGATGCCATTCTGTATTCAGGGTCTGGGTGGGTGCAGGAGCTATGCTGTGTTTTTATTTTTTTTAATTTGCTGTCTACCTTCAAACATTCGATTTCATATCAAAATCCATTTTTCTATTGTCTCTTAAACTATGAAAGATCTAGACACACAGCAGCAGTCAGCTAGAGCCTGTCGCAACGGATCCCTTCAGTAGGGTAGACTTGCCACCATGCTTAACATGACTTCTGTATCCCCTCAGGTGGGTGCTGTCATTCATTTGGGCTGTCTCGGGCATGTAGACATTTACATTTTGATTCCCAGCCTTAAACTTGCTTGGTTACTTGTCCCAGAGTCAGAAAGATCAAAAAAGAACCAGAAATAATGGCCCTGAAGAACCCCAAACTATTAAAATGACGTAAGTCATTATAGAAACGTAGGGTTCGAAAAGACCACGGAAATTCCTCAGTCAGCTTCATGATTACAGGCGAGGGAACGGAGGTCTGGGTGAATCAAACATTGAACAGAACAAAGATTGTATCTTCTGATGCCTAACATGGATCTTCCACTTCCCCCTGAGTGCCTACTGGAACAGGTCATTTGCAGGTTAGCCAGCATCACCATGAACTCTGATTGGTGTCATGGCCACGCAGTGCCCTCCACCCCTGAAGTTGTGAAAACATGTTTTAAACATAAATGTTGAGAAAGGATACCATTTCTAACTATTTAAGGACAATTAAGAAAAATCCATGGAATAACATTCTCATGAGGCAAGGACAGGATCTGGGGAACTAAACTTGGCCCAGATCAGGGATGAGAAAATTCTTCTGGTAGAAGGCCAGAGAGCAAATATTTTAAGTTTTGTGGGCCATATGGTCCCTATGGCAATGACTCAACTCTGCTGTCGCAGGAGAAAAGCAGCCGCAGACAACATATAAATAAATAGATGTTACGGTGTTCCAATAAAACTTTATTTATGGACACCGAAAGTTGAATTTCATATACTTTTTATGTCATGAAATAATATATTTCTTTGTATTTCTTCTGAGCCACTTGAAAATGTGAAGAGCATTCTTAGCTCACAGGCCATACGTAAACAGGCGGGCAGGCGGGCGGATTTGGCCTGTGGGCCATGGTTGGCCTAATGCTGGCCTAGACCGTGAGGATGGGTAACGAGAACAGCTAAGCCTGCTTGTCCTGGCGTCCCAGGGTTTCATTCAGTTTGAGTACAAAAGTTCTTCTTCCAGCCAGAGCAGCCTGACTTTTTAATAGCAGTATTTGAATTGTATTACAGGTTTTTTTTAAGTTCCTACCATTTACTTGTAGTCTCTTGTTTTGTCTTCACAATGATCCCATAAGGCATTTTTTATAATCTGTACCAGAAAATGAACAAATCTGAAATGCGGTATACATTTTTGTACAGATTATAATGACAATAACAGAAAAAAGTTCACCCAAAATGTCCACCACAGGAGAAGAATATTTGACATTTGCTTTATATCCCTCTACCCTTTTTTCATACATATGCAAAGTTTTACTGAATTGACATCATAATGTGAATTAAAAGGGATATTCCAGTTTTTCACATAATGAATCTCAGCATTACACTATTTTACTAAATAGGCCCCCGATGAATCTTTAAGATTCTGTGTAATACATCATTATTCACTTAACCTTTTCTCATTTGCTGGACATTTAGGAAGTTTCCAATTATGCACCATGATAAATAATGCTGTAATGACTGTCCTTGTTCACTTTACTTTTATAGGGGTGCTTCCTTATGAAATTTCCAAAAGTGAAATTACCAAATAAAAGAATAATAATGCTATTTGATCATTAATATGCTTTGCCAATTTCTTTCCAAAAAAGTTACACCAAAGGCACCAGTAATGCATGGATATACCAAAGCAGAGTTGTCATTAGCACAGAGTTGAAAGGATGGGCCACAGAGCGACCCAGCACTGTCACTGACTCCCGTGTGAACTTGGGAAAGTCGCTTCTACTTTGTTTCAATTTCCCCATCTGTCAAAAAAGGAAAATAATCTATGCTTTCTCTGAAGATTAAAAGGGATAATCTATGAAAGGTGACCCATATTAAGCAATTTGCAAAACTAGCGAGACACCACAATAATGACGATGATGATGAAAATGATGACGATGATGGTGGCGATGATGAAGGTGATGATGATGTGATGAGCTTCTGTTAATTTACACAGAATAGAGGTTCAGGTTTCAATGTCTTACCCAATGCCGCATAATGGGGAAATAGTGCTTCAGACACTAATTCATGCATTTTGTTGTTTGTCTTTGAAGGTACCCAAGGATCTGTTCAACATACAAATAGTTTTGATTTGCTGCTCACTCTCAAGGGTACAATCACGTGCAGACTGGCGTTGACGTCCCAGCTACCTGCCTGTCTGTTCCTCCTGGATCTGAGGGTGATATTGGTCTATCTCTAACCTGCTGCACAAATCCAGAGGTGACACTTTTTTCCTTTATACTTTTTTTAAATTAAAGAAGTAACAGTTGACCATTATGTGACATAATATTTGTGTCTTCAAGCCCTCATAGCAGCCTTGTCGCCAAACTTGCCACGATAGCCCCTTTCCCATCTGACAGTATTTAGATTGCCATTTAAAGTAGATATCGACATGAGCTAATTTATATTCATAATCTTTGATCCACACTCTGGTATTTCAAGGTTAATGAAATCAGTACTCCTGAAGCTGAGAATTAATATCCAAGAAGAATTCATATCTGAAAAAATTTATTACTTCCTCCTCTTTATTTCTTCTTTTACAAAATCAATATCCCTAATAAAGGTCAAAATTATAGAGTCAAGAGCTCTCATGGGAGTTTTAATGAAACTTATCATCTTTGTCTATATTCTATAATTTTATTCTGAATGTGCCAAAAATTATATCTCTAATATTTACAAATTTTTACACTCCATGCTTTGTACTCAACAAAAACTGATGACTTAATTTAGAAAAAAATGACAGACTTTGGCCAACAAGTTGTTTGGGTTTTCATTAATTCATATTTGCAGTCACTGTGTCGGCAAATATCAATTAAGAATGCACTATGTACAGAGTATAGAACTTCCTCCAACTAACCATTTTAAATACCGTATCAAGATGTCTGAGTTCACTGGCTTTATAAATACCTCTAACAGAAGTTTGGTATAACTTGCAAAATACAGCAGAGAAATTCCAAAGGAATGAGAATGCTATTCAATACAGATCTTATCGGTCTCATTCTTAAATAAATAAATGTAGGCTTGTACTCCTATGTGACAGCACTCTGAGGCTATGCTGCACTGGATTTAGGAGAGCCTGATTTCACAAGCATAAAATAAAGAGAAGTAACTCAGTTCTGCCTGTTGACTTAAAAACATGATTAGAAACAAAACATTCTTTTGAAAGCATACACAAAATATTCATTTATGCTCAATGAATTTGTTTGTTTGTTAAAATAAAAATAACCTAGCCAAGGTGGCAACGTTTCTGTAGAAGAAGGGATTTGTAAGCAGTTCTGAAAAGCCGTGTTAACTACCAAGCTTTTGGCACCATCATGTGGCCGTTCAGATTCAATCATTAAAAACCAAAGTAAGTTCTACATAGCCAATGTATTCATTCCTGCAACTCCACAGAAGTCGTAACCCGTATCTGAAAATAAAGGGGAAACACTGAAAACAGTGTTTCAATCAAACCTGTTTTCTGTCTGATAGAGGGTGAAAAATTACTATAACCGAATTATTATCTGACTGACAAAGTTAACCTGACTATTTGAATCCAGTTACTGTCAAGCCCTATAGAATGTAACCGTCGTCCCCTTACGGTTTTCTGTCTTTCCCCACGGCCAACACCCTCATCCTGCTGCTTACGTCTTATGACCTGCGGCTAATCTGCCTCAGAGTGTCCTGAACCAGTGCCAACACCTTCATCCTGCTGCTTACATCTTATGACCTGCAGCTAATCTGCCTCAGAGTGTCCTGAACCAGTTTCCCAGCTCACGCTCTCGATTCCCCTCAGTTCATTCTCCACTGTGCTGGCACAGTAATTTGTGTTAATACAAAACTGATCATGTCGGTTCTAAACCCCATCAGTAATGTCCCACTTCTCCTTAAAAACGCCCCAATGCTAACATAGCACGCCACATAGCACTGTCCAGAACAGGGGCCCCCAGTCACGAGTGACTACTGGGGACTTAGAACGTGGCTTGTGCAAACTAAATGTGCTGTTAGTGTAAAATACACCCCAGGCTTTGAAGACTTAAAACATATAAAAGAATGGGAATTATCTCATTAATAATTTTATAGGCATTACATGTTGAAATGATAATACTTTGGATATGATGAGTTAGACACAGTATACTATTAAACTTATTTTCACCAGTTTCTTTTTACTTTATAGTGTGAACCCAAAACCTGGAGATATAATGAAGCAAACAGGAAAAGCTCTGTTCTCTATGGCGCTTACAATCTCTTGGGGAAAATGTATGAGATAAACAACACACATCGAATGTAAGACAGTGACACTAAGGAGAGGGGCATATGAGGCACCGGCGGGGGCTGAATCTTAGGGATGCAATTTTATGCAAGGCATCACTGAGGAGGTGATTTTTGAGTCCTGGAGCTAGCGAGGGAAGATACCCAGAGGAAAACCATTACGGGCAGAGGAAATAGGAAGGACAAAGGCTGAGGCAGGAGCAGCCCTCGTTTGTTTAAGCAATAGCGAAGAGTTCAGTGAGGCTCGAGCTCAGCGGATAGGGCAGGAGGGGAGAAGTGGAGGCCGGGGAAATGACAGGAGCCAGGTCACTGAGAGTCTTACGGCATACGGGACATTAGCTGAGGGAGACAGAAAACCCACCAGAGACTTTAAATACCACGTTGATGCTGATACAGAAATTTTTATCTCCAGCCCCCATCTTTCCCTGACTCAAACCTGTATATCCGACCACTCGTGGTGTTCTCTTGGTTGCCTAAAAGCTCTTTCAGACAGTACATATTTAAAATTGATTCCCGATATGGCAGCCCCAAAACCTGCTCCTCTTCCAAGAGTCCTTGTCTTTCTGTATCGCAGCCACATAAACACATTCGGCACCTAAGTAAAAGCAATTTGCAGTAAAAGACTTCCAATTTCAGCTTCGATAAGTAAAATGATTGGAAGTTGTCACTCCCACCTTACAACAAGAAAAACCTGGACAAACTGAAAATCAATGACTTTTCTGGGACCCATCAGAGAACTGATATAGCAAGGCAAATAGCACCCTGAAATCAAGAGAGGCAGGTGTGTGCAGAGTCACAGCCATGGCCCGCTTATCCGGGGCAGAAGCCACGAGTCAAAGGGTGGTAGCTACGGGTTCCACGTGTCGCCACAATTAGATTGAGAACCCGGCTCCCAGGCTCCTGGCAGGTGTCAAAGGCTTTTCTAAGTAAGAAACGAAACCCAGAAGTAAAACATGTGCACAAGCCATGAAACCTAAAAGACAGGCTTGACTACATAAAAATGAAGAACTTCTGTACAACAAAAGGGAGACAGAGTTAAAAGACGCCTAGGAAATCGGAGGGAATTATTTGCAGGACAGGTAACAAGAGGCCAGTGTCCATAATTAAACGTAAACAGCACCCACTAATCAGTTTTAAGACAACCCAATATATTGAAGTGTAAACACGCACTTTGAAAGAAATATGTATATTGAAGAAAGTTTGGTAGACCGAGAAACAAAATTTTAAGAGACCAGTAGCATTCATTGTTAATGGGGATATGAAGAAACAGGCACTGTGGATGGCAGTTTGACACCATTTGCCAAAATTTTAAATATGTGGGCTTTTTGAGCCAGAAATTACACTCTAGAAATGTCTTTAAAGGGTATATAAAAATAAGTGTATGAGCAAGTTCTTGTAAGATTTTTTCCAATATAGAAAAATTGGAAACACTCTAATATTCATCATTAGAATTTGATCTAGAGACGGTGTATATTCAAAAAGGTTCTATGCGACTGAAAAATAAAGCACTGTTATAACTCATCTCTTGTCTTGGATGAACCTCCATGATTTGTACTAAAATAACAAAAGCATGATAAATATTGAGGGTCTTATCTCCAAAAAGTACTTAATTTATTTATTCAAGACTCTTATTTTACCCCATAATGGAGTTTTATAGCTCTCTTCCAAATGGTTTTCTAAGTTTATTTATTGATAGTTTATGGGTTTTGATACAAATATGAACAGAATATACTCTTTCATTATATTTTTTAATAGTTTACATTCAACTATGTTTTTGTATAAGAAATCTGATAGGTTTTTGCATATTAATTCAAAATTAGACACCTTATCTTTTTTTAGAAGTTTAACAGCTATACCTACCCATCTATTTCTTACTTTCCCTTCTCCAGACTCCAAAAGAAGCTGTTAAATATAAATGCAGTTTAGGGGAATCTTACCGCTAAATGTCTGCAAAAAGACAGTAGGGAAGCATAAATTACAGATGTTTGGAAATAAAAGTTTTACAAAATCAAGTAAGCAACTATGTTGTCCCTGAACTAATGTTGCTGAAGTCATTCTGGGTCAAGGAAGTGGTGTTGGCATATTTTTTTAGGCAAGAAGTTCTTTTTCCGAATGAAACTTTGGGCTTCTGCCCAAAATGTAACACCGAGTTCACTTGATTGTTGCGGCATGGCAGGGGCTGGGGGCAGGAGCTACAGCATCCTGGGTGAAAGAGAGAACTTCCTTCAAATCTGGGGGAGAGACTTCCTCAGAACAAGGCACTGAGCGCAGCCTGGAAAGCCCCACGGCTTCTTCCTCTTCCTCCCCTTTCATCCCCGAGAATTGTGCTCAAAAGGATTTTCTTCCTTAGTCCCATACTACTCTCTAAAATGTATGTTTCTCTTCCACCATACAAATTAATCTTTTCCAGTGCATGGGGGCCCCAAGACAACTTTTGGACACACATATAGGGCATCTGCTCACAGTCCCAATGGAATGTTCCATGATCATCTTTGTCTGGAATTGGATTTGGCTTCAAGGAACCAGAAAACAAAACAAATATGCCTGGTGATTCTTAGCTTTAAAAGTTATTTAACCATTTCTTAAGAATTCCTACCTGTCCTTAAAAATATATCACAACGGTTAAAATTCCACTGTTTCTGCCATCTTATGTCTTTATAAAGATTACCAACTTAGCAAAGGTACATCCACAGTAGCTGGAGGAGAGAGCCTCTGCACAGGTCAGGAAAATCAAATCAGATTAAAACTGGAAAGGAAGCAAGAAACTTTTCAAGCAGTCTAGACCAGGGATGGGGCTTTACAACAGCAGGGCTTCCACAAGAAACTGTGCCTCTTACAAATCATTCTTCAGGCTCGATTTACATAATTGGCTAAACTGAGAGGTCAGCTGTCTGGCAAGAACTCATAAACTTGGTTCTTCTGGTGCTGTGTTAGGCAGACACGCCAGCTGTGCTTTGAAACTTCTCTTACTATCCTAGCACATTGCCAAGTGTGCTTGCATAAAATTCCATCTGGTGGTATATGGTGTAATTTTCACTGCAGAACCCCATTTGGTAAGTAGATGAGATAATGCATCAGAAGTTTTCCACATGACAAAATTGCATCTCCTAGCATTATACTTTTTGATTAACTGACTAGGCTAAACTACTTTGTTTTTGAGAAAAAGCCTTTCTATTGAAATTATGTCTTATGGCAGAAGGAGCTGTCATGCTCTGAGCAATCACACTGACCAGAAGGCTTTCTTGAAAGTAAACCCTGTCAGCTGTCAGAGGCTCTATAGTAAGCACAGTATGGCACAGGGGTTAAATGAGTATCTTGGAAAACTGCTCTGCCGCAATTGGAAGAAAGAGAATAAATACACAGTTGAGGGAAATTATAGTTATCCAGACTCACATTATTTAATCAGCTTAGCCAAGATTGAATACACTAATCATTTCACCCTTAACATGCCCTGCTTTCACTTCTCTTTCTTGCAAATTTATTTTACTCTGATCCCCAAGCTTAGGTTGAGCTCTACTTTTATGTCGACGTTTAGGTCTAGCCTTATAAGCTGTAGGATGCCACATGGCTAAATGGTGCGTATGTAAGCTGACTTGGTGTCCATTTCTTTCTGTCCGCGGCAGCCTCCCGTTGATTCTGAATATACTGCACATTTGTTTTATGCATCAACTATTACTGATAAAAAGTCTGATATCATTCTGATTCTCTTTCCTTTGTAGGTAATCCTTCTGGGTTTTGGTTTTTGTTTCTTGTTTTAATCACTGGTAGTCTTTAGGACTTTCTTTTTATTCCTAGTGTTTTGGGGTTTTACGACAATGTGTGCCTGTTGCCCTGGTTCATGTTTCTCACATGCACTTCTAATTGTTCCGGCACCATTCTTTGAAAAGGTGGTCCTTTCTCTATTGAATTGTCTTTGCTCCATTGTCAAAGATCTGTGAGGATCTATTTCCAAGTCCTCTCCTGTTCATTACTCCAAGTCAATCCATGTGTTTATCCTTTCACATGTTACCAATTTGCCCTGCAAGAAAGGGTTGCCAAGATATATACTCCCTCACCAACACTGTTTTACATTGACCTTTTCTCCACATCGACACAATGTTACCAGTCTTTTAAATTGTTTCCAATCTACTATACTCATCCCCTCCAAATACCTTTCTTTTTATGAAATGTCTCTTACCCTTTAATATATTGGATTGTATTTTATAATGATTTGTCAGTACTGTTATATTCAAGACATTAACCTTTTGTTACTGATATTACCAACAGTTCCCTACAGTTTTCTAACTAACTCTTTTGTTGTACAGAATTTCTTCATTTTTATGTAGTCAACCTGTCTTTTAGGTTTTATGGCTTGTGTAAACATTCTACGTCAGGGTTTCATTTCTAACATAGAAAAAGAAAGCATTTGACACCTGCCAGGTGCCTAGGAGTCAAATTATCAATTTAATTGTAGCAACATGTGAAACCTGTGGTTTACATGTTTTCATTGGAAAGTTTCGCTTTCTCGTTTCAACATTCTAATTTTCTTAATGTTATCTAATATCCAGCTTAGCTAACATATTTAATGTCACCTCAATAAAAGTTTGTGTCTTACAGGAAATATATTCCAGGATGAAAAATAAATGGGTAAAAAGAACATACATTCCACTCTTAAGTATATACCCATGAGAATTGAAACCAGGTGTTCAAACACGGACTTGTACACAAATGTTCATAGCAAACACTATTCACGAGAGCCAAAAGGTGGAAAGAACCCAAATGTCGAGGAATCTGTGAGTAGATCAACAAAATGTGGTATATCGTACATTGGAATAGTATTTATTTGTTACCAGGAACGGAATACTAATACATGCTATGACCTAATGAATCTTGAAGACATTACGCTAAGTAAAGAAAGCCAGACACAAAAGTTCACATCTTTTATGATACCATTTATATGAAATATGGAGACTAAGTAAACCCATAGTGACAGAAAGCGGATTAGTAGCCACCAGGGACTGTGGGGAGAGCGTAATGGAGACAGACCATGTAATGAGTATGAGGTTTCTTTACGGGATGATCAACATGTTTTGGAACTAGACAGAGGACATGGTCACACAACATTTGTGAATATATTAAATGAGACTGAATTGTATACTTTAAATGGTTAAGTTTATATTACATAAATTTTACCTATTTTTTAAAGCACAAAGATATCAATAAACATTTCTTTCTATGGTGGGGATCTTAATCCCTACCTACAGCAAATGATTATTATAATATTACATGATATACAGTACATTAAAGTGTCATCTAAATACACCATAATCAAAGGTATCAAAATCATGATTACTTTCCTTTCTGGGACAGATTTTTGCCTTCCTTTCAAAGCCTCTCAGCTGTGGTTTGTCATTTGTAAATCTGTTAGGCCAACAAATTGCTTGATTTTCATCACCGCTCTGCTTGCATTTTAATCTAAGGAAGGTCATGGTTAAAATTCTAGCCCATCTCTGTCCTCGTTCCAATTAGGAGCCGGCAGCTGGTGTTCCTGCTGAGCGTGTTACAAACTACGTGGGCCCAAAAGGGCACAACTGGGAGCCCCTTTCTTAAGGGCAGAATTCACTTCACTGTTCCACCAGACAGTGTTGTTCTTTCATTTTCTCGCTCAAAAGTTAAATTTTTCTGAGCACCAACTATGCACTAGTCACTATTGCAGGTACTTGGGACGCATTCACCAACTAACCAGGCAAAGATGCCAGCCCTTGCGGAGCTTATCTTCTGTGAAGGTACAGGGGAAAAGTATATAATATAAACCTACTAAAGAAGTAAATTTTATAGTATGTTAGAAGGCGATGAAATGCTATGGAAGATAGGACAGGTAAGGAGGAAGAAGAGCACAAGAGGGTGACATTTTAAATAGGTGATCAGGCTAAGACCCTTTGGAAGAGTGGCATGTGAACAGAGATGTGAAGGAAGAAAGAGCTAAGCCTCAGAATCTAACACTCATGGAAAAGTGCTTCGGGCAGGGCCCAGGCAAATGTTCTAAGGAAGGGGCCTGGCAGAACCTCAGCAAGGAGACCCGTGAAGTGCAAAGGAGAGAAGGGGGAAATGAGATCAGAAAGGCAGAGGCGAGAACAGATCACATTTTGTCTTTGGGGGAAGCCTGTAAGGACTTCGATTCTTACAATGAGGGCAATGAGAAGCCATGGCAAGGTTCTGAGCAGAGGCCTTGACCTTGCCCCGCCTGCCTTCTCATTGTCTCGGGTGGGTTTCCCTCAATGACCCTGGCTCAGCATGTCACCTCCGGAATCAGATCCTTCTTGTGCACATTTCAGAATCTTCTTAACCCCACCGCTTACATTAGCCACTGCTGCAGTTGCCAGTTCTGTGCAGGCTTTGGTCTCCTTTGTGTTGGGGCAAATGAATGACAACTTGCCTTAAGCTGCACTGTACACCTCTTGCTTTCTGCCTGGGGGTTCCTTTGAGGCTAACCTGTGTGGTCTTCCCAATCGCTTGGAATTCATGCAGTCTTCATGCAGACTACAGGGCAGTTTACATCAGCAAGAATATCCTTGACCGTGGGGTTCAGGGGTCAATGAGTTAATGCTCCCTTCTTGCATCTCCCACAAGAAAACATTTTTTAGACACGCTCCATGAGGAACTTCTCACAAAGTTTCTCTAGATCCGACATGAGATGCCTCTAGCGCTGGGCCAACTCGATAGCGTACTCTTGCACTGACTTTCTTTGTTTCTTGTTTCATTCCTCCATCCTGCATGCCTGCTCCCGGGATCATATTTCCAAGTAAACTGACTTCGTACAAACTTATATCGCAAGTTCTGCTCTCAGGGAAATCCAGCCTAAGACACTGCCCTGCCCCTTCAAATTGTGAGTTCATTCCTTCAGAGCAGAGGTGCCTGCATGGAATCTCACAAAGTACCACATTCCTCTGGCCTTGATCGACAGCCAGTTCTACCCTGGCTGACCGGCCAGGGTAGAACTCCTTCTAGTTCCGAGTCACCTTCCACTCCCCTCCAGCCTCCTCAGTTCCCTGTAGCTAGAAGCAGAGTATGAACCTGGAAAATTGGTGGCCGACAGATTGTGAAAGCCTTGGATGCCATGAGCAAAATAGGCACAAGAGATTCACTGGATGTTTTTAATCAGGGGAACGGCGTGACCACATTTTCAAAACATAGCAAATGGTGATGTAGAGGGTAGATAGGAAGAAGAAAGTCTGGAACGGTGAAGGTTAGGAACAAAGAAAGTTAAGAAATATTCACTCTGATGGCTACCATTTCCTCTTCAAAGTGGGTTATCTGCCAATAATGCTGGGCACAGGGGCAGAGCCAGGGCCCAGGAGAATTATAGACGTGCCTCTCTATGAGGTCCCCCTGTGGAGGGCTGGGTTTCCCAGACCTGAGGACGAGCATGGTAGGTATAGCAGAAGGATCAAACAATGAGAGAACTTTATGTGAGGAATGCGGCTGAAGGGATGGATTATGGGACTCGGGTTGGACAGAGAAGGCGAAGAAGCCGGAAGGCAGAAGTGATGGTCTGAAAGAACCAAGAGAGTCAAAAAGTGATGGGCTGGAGAAAGGGCAAGGAAATGAAACTTTAAAATGTCCGTCTCACTCCTTTATTACGATTCTGAGTGGAAGGCTTGATATTTAATACATGGTAGTAAATCTTGGAAATACTTGGTATTTAATCACTCAAGTAAGGTTTGGGGATTATCTGTGGATTTCAAGGATAATTGGACCGAATAGGCAATGAAATTCAATCCTGCTTAATTTATGGGAACTAATTATCTCATTTCAAAGTCTAAAGTGAGAACTGACAAAAACTTTCTATTAGTTCAGCATAAATATTAATATGGGCCCATGGCACAGGGCTAGATAAATGAAGTCAGAGTCATGTCCCTAAATTTATGTAGAATAATGCTCACTGTGGTCAGAAACTAAAGGATTGACAAGACTGATTAAAAATATAAGTAAAATAAACAATCTTTTAAGCCAACTTTAAAAATAAATTTCATTTATCAATTTGGTCATTTTCCCTGTCCTTAGGAATTTAACTTTTCCATTTTATTTCTGTAATTGAACAGGTAATTATTCATCTTCCTTTTTACCATTGAAAATATTTTCATCTACATGAAAAGTTTGTAGCCAAGGTAAATACAAAAGGCCAAGATAGGAATGAGGTGCAGAAACCACTAAGGAGGGTTTTGCTTGTTTGTTTTATTCTTTTACGTTTATTTAATTATAATGGGTATACATTATCACTTCAGCTAAAGTACACTTCTTATCTTGAAAAAAACCCAGAAAAATATATCAAGGCTTAAAAAGCTGCAATTAATATATGTACCAATAAAAAATAAAAAGCTAAATCACAATATTTCAGTTTTCTGTTACTATAGTAATGCTCTAAATAAACAACTACAAATTTTCACTGGCATACGAAAATAAGCATTTAGTGTTCACATATCCATGGCTTGGCTGTGGGGCTCTGCTGATCTTGCTGAGCTCACTCAAGCGTCTGTGGGTTGAGTGGGTGGGTGGATCTGATGTATCAGAGCTTCCTTAAGTCAGCTTACCTGGGCAACTCTGCTTTCACCCTCTTTCTGGAACCAGCCATCTAGCAAGGCAAATCCTTTTCAGGAAAATGGCAGAAACTCAGCTGCAAAAACACTTCTCAAGACTCTGCTTGTATTACATTTCTAGCAACCCATTGGCCAAAACAAATCATCTGAGCTGAGTGATGGGACATTATATCCTGCTCACAGTGAGACAGTGCTGAAAAGTTACATGGCAAAGGGCACAGAACAATGAATGATAAGGCCATTGGTGCATTCCACTGTAGCCAATTCTAACAAGTTACCTAGGAAATACTTTAACATGATAAAAAACAAGAATGTTCAACATAGTGATTACAGTATGAAAACATTAGACATGCAAATGTCTGTGAATAGGGGCTTTTTAAGCACATCATGATACAAGAAAATGAAAACCTATGTAGCTACTAAAACTGATGTCAATCCTTTTCTTATATAATTAAAAGGTATCAATTACATATTGTAGAATGGGGAGAAAAAAATCAACTTACAGAATAAAATAAGTGGTATGAACCCACTTGCATAATACATATGTATGCATAAGAAATACCTGAAACATCAAATCTGTAGTTTCCTTTGAATTGTAGAGTTTCAGATGCTTGTTTTCTTTCTCTGTAGTACTAGAATTTTTTATAATGTACAAGCATTACTTTTACAGAAGCAATAAAGTGCTTGAAAAAAATAATAAGTAAATAACTTATCTTTAGAGTTAAATATAGGGGAAAATGGGCCTTTCCTCTTAATTCCTGATTTATTGTCAAGATTTAGACTGGAAAGCCTAGTTTTTATCCACAGCAAAGACAGTAACTATTTCTTTTTTATTTCTTCTTTTATATTTTATTGATTATGTTACTACAGTTTTCCTGAATTTTCTGTCTTCCCCTCTACCCAGCACCTCCCACTCCCTCAAGCCATCCCCCCACCATTGTTCATGTCCATGGGTCATGCATATAAGTTCTTTGGCTACTCCATTTTCTATACTGCACTTTACATCCCCCCAGCTATTCTGTAACTACGTATTTGTACTTATTAATTTCCTCACCCCTTCACCCATTCCCCCACACCACTCTCCCATCTGACAACCATCAAAATGCTCTCAATATCTGTGATTTTGTCTCTGTTCTTTTTTTTCCTTTTTGGTTTATTTTTTCTATTTTTTTTGTATATTTTATTGATTATACTATTACAGTTGTCTCATTTTTTTCTCCCCTTTATCCTCTCTACCCTGCACAGCATCCCATCATTCCCACATCAACATTTTTCCACCACCACTTTCCCCAGCCCAGAGTTCAAAACAATGATTATAAGGAAGCTCAGTGAACTCAATGAGCTCAGTGAGAATTATAAAAAACTACAGGGAAATTATAAGGAACTTACTGCAAACTACATAAGCATGAAAAAGGACATAGAAACTATCAACAAGAACCAAGAGGGAATGAATACTATAATTTCTGAATTGAAGAACACAGTAGAAGGAACCAGAAGCAGGCTAGATGAAGCCAAGTATCGGATCAGTGAGCTGGATGATATGATAGAAAGAAACTCCCCGAAAGAGCAAGAACAGTAAAAAAAGTCTCAAAAAGAACAAAAAGGGGTTAAGGGAAATGCAGGACAACGTGAAAGGTAATAATATCTGTATAATAGGAATACCAGAAGGGGAAGAAGAGGAGCAAGGGATAGAAAACCTGTTTGAAAAAGTAATGATGGAAAACTTCCCTAATTTGAGAAGAGAAAAAGTCACACAAGTCCAGGAAGCACAGAGGGCCCCAATCAAGAGGAACCCAAAGAGGCCCACTCCAAGATACATCATAATTAAAATGGCAGATATCAAAGACAAAGAGAGAATCTTAAAGGCAGCAAGGGAGAAACAGAAAGTAACATACAAGGGAGTCCCGATAAGGATAGCAGCTGACTTTTCCATAGAAACACTACGGAATGGCAAGAAATATTCCAAGAAATGAAAAGCAAAGACCTGCAACCATGAATACTCTACCCAGCAAGGCTCTCAATTAAAATGGAAGGTGAAATAAGGAGTTTCCCAGACAAAAGAATGCTAAAAGAATATACCTCTACCAAACCATCATTGCAAAATATGCTAAAGGGACAGCTTTAAGAAGATGAAGAAAAAGAGTGAGAGAGAGAGAGAGGAACACAAGTACAAAGGGAAAAAATGAATAAGTACATATCAATAATAACTTTAAATGTAAATGGATTAAATGCTCCAATTAAAAGACATAGAGTAGCTGAATGGTTAAGAAAACAGGACCCACACATATGCTGTCTACAAGAGACCCACCTCAGAACAAAAGACATACACAGAGTGAAAGTAAAGGGTTGGAAAAAACATTCCAAGCAAATGGACAGGGAAAAAAAGCCAGGGTAGCAATACTTATATCATACAAAATAGACTTCAAAACAAAAGCCATAAAAAGAGACACAGAAGGACACTTTGTAATACTCAAAGGAAGAGGGAAGAGTCCCTCAAGAAGGCATAAACATTGTAAACCTATATGCACCCAACATAAGAGCACCCAAATATATAAGGAAAATCCTAGAGGACTTCAAGAAAGATAGACAGCAACACACTGATAGTAGGGGATTTTATTACCCTACTGTCAACAATGGATAGATCATCCAAACAAAATATCAACCAGGATATTGTGGAACTGAATGACACATTAGATCAAATGTACCTAACTGATATATATAGAACCTTTCATCCCAAAGAAGCGAAATACACATTCTTTTCAAATGCACGTGGAACATTTTCAAAGATAGACCACATAATAGGACACAAAACAAACCTCAACAAATTTAAGAAAATTGAAATCACGTCAAGCATTTTCTCAGACCACAAGGGCTTAAATCTAGAAACCAACCTCAAGGAAAAACTCAAAAACATTCAAACTCATAGAGACTGAATTGCGTACTATTAAACAATGAATGGGTCAATAATGAGCTCAAATAAGAAATCAAAAAGTTTCTGGAAACAAATGAAAATGAACATACAATAGTCCAAAACCTATGGGACACAGTGAAGGCAGTCCTGAGAGGAAAGCTCATAGCACTAAAGGCCTACCTAAAAAAGATAGAAACATTTCAAATAAACAACCTAACCCTATGTCTACAAGAACTGGAGAAACAACAACAAACAAAGCCCAGAGTGAGCAGCAGGAAGGAAATAATCAAGGTCAGGACAGTAAGTATTTCTTTAAAAACAAATTTCATTTTTTTATTAAACTGGATGGTGCTTGCTATGTCATGCTTTATGCTTTTTTGTATGTCTTATTTCATAATAAATATTTTTGTAATTTTTTAAGCCAAACTTGGTATACAACATTATGTATTTATATTACAAAAGCAATTTTTTATTAGTTCTTAGTCTCTCAATGACTAATAAGGAAGATGTTTGAACTTGAGACTATTTTTAATCATTTTTTGGAAGTCTCTAAGAAATAATCATTCATTTAATAAAAAAATCATTTATTGAGTTCTTACCATAAACGATGCATTATATCAAGGACTACAGGAGGATTTGGGGACTTTTTTAAATGTACATGACAAAGAGTCTATCCTCAAGGAGCCAAAAGCTTCATTTTTTGAAGAATATTTCCTAAGCAGGAAATGATATGAAGAATTTCTGCCTGTTAAATTATCTAAGTGTCAAAACCACATTTCATGGAGAAGATCCATCTCATCTATGGGACTCTCAAACATTAATGGCTTGAAACAACCACATAATTTTTCTGGGCTTATGCTTCTAGTGGCTTGAAACTTTGCTCCCAAAACTGTATATAGTCAACAGCCATCTTTGATTATGCTCTAGAAACAAGAATCCTGGCCGCAGAATGCCAAAAAGAATATATATTAAAGAAAAAAATGAAAACAATGATAATTAACCAGCAAGCCTAATACCTGACCCGAAATTGGCCAGTGTACCAAGGTGACTATTCCTTAAGACTACTTAAAAGTTCATGAGAATGGTTTCTTGTCAAAGGAGTCTAATGATATACCTTGGTCTCGGCTTAGTATGATTAGGCACACAAACTTAGCTGCCACATTTTTTCACTCATTGCCCTCCACTTTCCACCAAAAGCAGTGATTCCAGCTATCTGTATGTTAACATGCACTGCAACAGCTTGGTATCATTATCAAGCACTTTATTGCAGCCAAACTTTCTATAGACTGCTGGAATGGTGATACAGTCATTTTAGTTCTTGAAAAGCAAATACTTGTTTCTTTAAACTCTGGTAGTTCATTTTTTCAATTAAACTGCACTCGTATTTTGATTTACAATTTAAATGATTTCCTCTCAGGTCTTGCCTTCCTTCATAGATTGTATATTCCTTAAAGGCAAGAACAGCACCTATTAATTATTAAAGCTTCAGAATACCTACTGCTCTGTCTGCTAGAGAGCAGGCTCTCAATAAATGGTTTTTAAATTAATGAATAAGTTCTATTTCTATTTCTGAGCAATAAAAATAGAAATCTGATAAGATAAAATTAAAAGAACATTGAACTTTACAGAGATACAGTAGACACTATTGGATACCAATTCCACATTCACTTCCCAATACTGGCATCTTTTACAGGGAAATCTGGCTTCACTGAGAAACTAAAAACACCAGATGTTTACTCTTGTAGCCTTCCTGGCAACTAGAGAATTAACCAAGGTCTGGAAAATGAGATATATGGAGAAATCTTTGAAGGATTCTTTCTTTGAAAGATGTACCTCCAGATCAAAGAGAGAGGAGAAGGAAAAAAATGTAAAGGAGAGGGTAGGGAGAGATGCAGAGAGAGAAATAACAGGGGAAGAAGTCAGGGGAGAAGGAAGGAGGGTGAAGAGAGAAGCAAAGGGGAGAGGCAGGCAGGAATAGAAGAAGGGAGAAGGAAAAGAGGGAAGAAAAAAAGGGAGTGGAAGGAAGGAGAAAAAGAGATGGTGTCTCTTCCTGCTTTGGATTGATTCTGTATGAGAAGATGTGATGTATGGAGCTGCTGCAGTCATCCTGTGGTCTTGAGAGAAAAAGCAAGAGACTCAAAGAGACAGCAGTCTAGGTCCTTGAACTAACCTAGAACCACTTGCTTCCAATCTTCTTTATATGTGAGATTATTAGATATCTTTTTTGTTGAAGTCACTATTATCCAGGTGTCCTGTCATGCATAACCAAAAGCGCCTTATTTGACATAGAAGACTTAGGTTTAAGTCCCAGATCTGCCACTTACTCTCTGTATGACCTTAGAAAAACGTGTTAATATCTCTGATTCTCTACTTCTTTATCATGACCTTCCTCACAGGGATGGTGTAATGAATGGAGAAACATTCAGGATAGCAAATGGCCATGAGAATTAATTTAATTATAAGTGAAGCTAGAGGTAGCCTCACATTTTTCAATTATTGTTGACAGATCATGTTCTCATATCTCAAAATCAACAGGTTAAAAAAAAATACCATACAAGCAAATTTAAAACCTTCTGAGGAACAGAAGCAATTAAATTTCTTATATCTCTAAATTATCTTCCTTTCAAAAAGAACTCCCACAGCCTTGTTTGATCAATTCCAAAAATTAGTTTTCTCTTGCAATGCTACAACATGATTTCAAATAATATAAATTATATTTTTCTTAAATTTTTTGAAAATTGGCCAAGAGACATTTTTCTAGAACATAGTTGTAACAAATCTAGACTAATTACAGGATAAATCCAAAGGTTGTTTTCTATGACAGGTTGTAAGCTAACTTACTGCGCATAATGGCTCAGTCACTTACAACAGCATATAATTACTCAGCATTTACAGCTAAGTACTTTCTATGCTTTTGCCAAATGAAACCATGTGAATACTATACAAGACTTTAAGCAGAGCAAATGATTTTAGGAAAGTGTAAATATTTTACTTTCAGGTTACCTAATCTACAATTTAGGATGATTTTGTCTTTTAAGTTGCACACATTTGTGTGAGTGAACTCTAGGCTATTTAAATTCAAACAACCACCCCAACTGGTGTGGCTCAGCGGACTGGACATCATCCCACAAACCAAAAGGTCATGGGCTCAATTCCCAGTGAGGGTACATGGCTGGGTTGCGGGTCAGGTCCCCAGTTGGGGGTACATGAGAGTCAACCAATAAATGTTTCTCTCCCTCTCTTTCTCTCTCCCTTCTGCTCTCTCTAAAAATAAGTAAATAAAATACTTTTAAAAATAAATTCAAACAAGCAGAGGCAGAACTCAACTTGCCCTTCAACTAAGAGGCCTAGGCCTGACTTCTTACTCATCGCAGTAGACTCTCGCTAGCTACTCATGTCTGCTTATCATACACACTTTCCTCTCTCCTTTCTTCTGGTAAAAAACCCTCCACACCAGTCACAGACTTGGGCATGTGACCCAATCTGAATCAGTCAAGTGTAATATCCCCCTGCCCTCGATAGCAAATTGGCTCAGGGATATGCATGTAATGGACACTAGTAGGGCCAATCAGAATCCTTCTCTTGACTTACTGCATGAATGTTTTTAAAAGTCTATCTCCAATAAGAGAGAATCCGCTCAACACATGGAAAGAACTAGTTTCGTGTTTGGGCCAGACTTTTAGCTTCTGCAAAGATGGCAGGTAGCCAATCCAAACGACTCGTGGTTAATCCGAGGCTGTGACTCAACTGCTCCTCCAAATGGTAGCAAGCAAAAAAGTAAAGTCAGCTGCCATCCGAATTGGGTAGGACTTAGAAAAGACTTGGATTAGCTATATCATTGGAACATTGCTTAGCATAACAAGCACAAATAGAGAGTGACTGAGAGTAAAGATTAATGATCCAAAGAAGAAAAGAATCTGGAGCAGCACTTTTCAACAGAAATACCATGCGAGCCACATGTGTGATTTTAAATTCACTAGCAGCTCCATTTCAGAAAGTAAAATGAAAGGTGACAGTAATTTTAATAACATGTTCGTTTAACCTGGTATAGCCCAAATCCCATCATTTCAAGTAATCAGTGTTTTAAAATTATTTGTGAGATATTTTACTTTGCTTTTTAGCAGTAGGTCTTGAAATCCCGTATAAATTTTACACTGATGGCTCATCTCAATTTAGACTAGCCATATTTCAAGTGCTCAAGGGCCACACATGACTCTTGGCAACCATACTTGATACTGAAGATCTAGAGAATAAAATGTCTTGGTTTTCAATGTTTGCTGGTAGCGCTCTAATATCTCTTTGGGCTTGGAGTTGGTGTGGTTCCCCTAAATCCAAAGTCTCATTTACTAGCACAATAAATAAAATTCCATTCTGGGTATTTTAAGTGGCAAATTCCAAGATTACCTGTGGATGTAGGTGTATGCAAGCATGTGTGCCAAGAATCTGAAACACCATTTGTGGGCTATTACACCTCCCACTGAAAACACAAGTATGAATCATCTATTGTGCACTTGCACCCAGACTGTTGAGGTCTCTCTTGGAGAAAAATCATGTAACTCCGAACATTGGTACCATTATAAATTCAAGATTTCAGACCTCAACTGGAAACTCATATTGCCCCCAAATCCTGATTAATTCCCTTTCCCATTGTCCTCAACTGCTATTTTACAACATCACCATTTTCCTTAAGTTTGTTACGTGTGCATGTCACCTTCCCCTGACATTTTTCCATGGACAACTCTAATCTTTCTCCATAGAGAAATGGAAGCCTCACATAAGCACTCCATTTTCCTAAGTAGGTTTCCTCCTTCAGACTTCAACCTTTATCCATCCTTTTTTGCCTCTTGTTTAAGTCTAGTTCTAGTGACCTCCCACCTTTTTCAGAATTTGCTAAATCAATTCAGCACCCCTTGCATATTTAACCTTTCTTCTCTGCTTCAGCATATACACATATTCCGAGTTCTGTTTGTTGAAAATCATATACATCCAGTTATTGCTACTGCTGGCTTTCTCTGCACCCTTTTTAAGCAATCTACCCTCCTCACTCCATTAAAATTGCCCCAAGATCACTAGACTCCTCTTTTTCAAAAATATGACAGAGGCTGTTCTATCTTTATGCTATTGTTTCTCAGCAACATTTAAGAGTTGAAAGTGTGGTCCTGAAGTCCTTTCTACCATTCACCTCATGACACCTATAACTGTACTGATTTCTTCTATTTTGTCTGCTTTTAATAATCTCTTTGCAGCTTTTTTTCCTTTGCCCATTATTTAAATGCTGCTGTTTAAGTTTTAATCACCCACCTCCTTGGTCTTCCAAGTGTAGTCCGTGGACCAGTAACATCTGGGAGCTTGATGGATATTGAGAACCTTGAGCCTCCCCCCAGAATGTCTGAATCAGATCATGCATTTTAACAAGATTCCCAGGCAACTGATGTGCACATTCACGTTCAAGAAGTGCTGCTTTCTTCTTGCCTCTTCTCATTCTACACATTTTACCTGAGTGATCTGATCCACTCATGACTCTCTATCACTACCCATATATTAATGACTCTCATATGTACACCTCCAGCCCAGAATAAAACAGGGGAGGAAAAAGTAGAGCTTTGATGTCGGGACTCTTACCTTTTTATTTGATTGCAATCCCATTATCACAGAAATATACAATAGTACCAATAGCTTCCTCTGCCTTAGGTTGATTTTCCCATATATTATCTGTCATTGTAAAATTATTGTGCCTCCTAAAGACTGAAATTCCAGACAATGGTTACTGACAAATTTATCTATAGTTCACTGATTCCTCAAAGAAAATGGGTTTTCTACCCTGCTAAAATTAATTACCATTGTTACAGAAATTGGAATGCATCTGACAGCTTGAACAGAAAACACTGTGTGCTTTGCTTTCCTTTTCATCGTGTCAGTAATCACATTCTCCAAAATCAATTTGTGTTCTATAATCTTTCTAAAGAAATAGCTACCCATTATAAATGCTTATTGTGGAAAAGTCATGGGATTTGTGTACCCCTCAGTCACAAAAAACCTCGTGAATTACGGCAATAATACATCCCAAACCCTTCCTAAGGCCCCCTGCTGGAAGGAGTAAGCTTCCCTGCCCTTGACTTTGGGTAAGCCATGTGCCTTGCTTTGGCCAGCGAGCCATGCCACCTGAAAAATGTTAAATGTGCTTCTGCATTAAGCTTATGTTATTGCACTTATGTCTCTGTCATGAGAAAAGCACAGCCTGGGTAGACGCCGTCTGCCCAGCATGGAGCCAAGCAGCCCAGGCAACCCACAGGTGCATGGGCCAAAGCCAAGTGCTTCCAGTTGAATGCAGCTGAAATCGTGTGACTGTTACACACCAAGCATTGACTGAATTATCGATAAGCTGAATGAAAAGAGTAGAAGAAGAAAGCGAGAAGGAGAATGGTAATTTTGAAGGCAAGAAACCAGCAAAAAGGTGATGGAGTCACCATCTTCAGTCCAGGTTTATTCAACACATGTATTTTCTAGAGAGTAATCATTCAGGGCATTTTTTTCTTCTTCACTGAGCATTACAAGCATTAATCTAAGAGCATCTCCTCTGCAGTATGCACACGTGTGTGTGCACAAATATATTCATTTAATAGTAGGTGTTGGTTGTGGCCAACCATTAGGAGAGAACTTAGCATTATTTTTGTAAGTATAACAGGATCCATCAGTGTTTGCTCAAGGACTATCCCATAATCCCCCATCTGTGAAATGGAGATTAACATTCTGTGATACCTCAAAGGTTTTTGTTTTCTGGGGGCTTTGATTTTTTTTTTTCAAAGAACAATGGGAAAAGTAATTGAAAGCATTTAAGGAGTACAAAGAGATATAAACACTAAACAATAATTACTTGTGATAATTGAAACGAGAATTGCTTTGCCAAGAATCTTGAGTTGGATTATAGCCCCATTATTTGTGAAGAAAAGCTAATGAGAATCTTCATTAAAATTTCTAATTTTCTACAGACTGATTCTTTACCAGATCAAAATTATTAGCAAATCTGTATCAACCATCGTGAAACAGAATGATATTCAGGGCAACCAGCTTAATTTTGTTCTGAGACACGGTTGACCAAGCTTGTCAGAAGTCACAGAGCTGTTGCAGTTAGAGGAAAAAAGAAAACTTTTCCCTGATAGATAAAGCTTCACAAAGATACTAGGTTGGGGCCTACAGCTAGGTAATTGGAAGGCTAACTGATATGATATTTGTACTACTACCATTTCAAAAGACTTACTGCTGTTTCCTTATGCACATTAGTGATAACATTCACAATGATAACAGCTGTGACTTATTGAAAAACTACTGTGCAACAGGTACTTTATATATGATATCTTATCCCCAATACCTATTAGATACAGCTCTTTATACATAATAGCTGCCAATAAATGCTGAGTCAGTAAATACTTATGAGGTAAATGTCGTTAACTCCATACAGATTTGGAAAATGGGATGCAGAGACTTAAATAATTTGGTAAATGACAAAGCCCGAATTTAAAGCTTTTTCTGAATCCAAAGCCTAAACTCTTTCTATTGTATTTCACTCCTCTCCAGTGTAGACACAAAGAATAGAATGTAAACCAATAAAATCTTTCCCTTTAAACATTTCTGGCCTAAACCAGGGTAGTGAAGTTACCTGCTGCAGCCTGAGTCAGCTGGGTCCAGCCATGCTGTGCAAGGGAAGGTGGAGGGGCATGGACCACATGTGTATGACAGAGACCACATGTGTATAATCAGAGGGCACAGCTTCTCTGATTCCTGGGAAGCTGTGCCCTCTAGAAATCAGTTTGAAGCAAGGCATCCTGGTGCTTCCAAGCAGAGCCCGCCCAGTGGGGCTCCCAGCTTCACCCCTTCTCTAGTTCTTCTATTCAGCCTACGCCCTGCAAAAGTACTGACCTGCCCTTGTTCTTCCTACTCTACAAAGTTACCCCTGTTACTCAGCTCTGGGACGGACACTTTGGAGAATCGGAACTTCCAGAGTCCCTTAATCTTCCTGTGTAATTTTCTTCTTATCCGCCTGGCTGCCCAGCATACTGCCCCCGTCAGCTTTGCTCACCATATTCCTCCCCAGCGTTTGCTATAGTATCGTGAGCTTAAAATTTGGAACCAGAAGTCCCAGCCCTGCCATTTACTAACTGACTTTAAGAATATTTCAAAATCATTGCAAGCCCTGATTTCCTCGTCAATAAAGCGAGGATGAACCGAGACCCCCAAAAATTGTACTTTAATGTAGGCCTTTGAAAACCCACTGAAAGTATCAATAATCCTGAAACTTCAGATAGAATATAATGACAAGTTGGGGTGAAGGAGGGTGATTTTGTACAGTGGGAGTTTTCTCTATGACCTGAAGATCATACCCCCTAGGAGACTGCCAGTTCCTCCTTCTACATCAGCCCTGAATCACAGCTCTTAAAGAGACAGGAGTAATCAAACTTCAGTGAGGGCAAGGATTTTCATCTGGTTCATTGATGTATCCTAAGGACGTGACATTGAGTCAGTGCTCAATGAATATTTGTTGAATGAATGAATGAATGAATGAATGGAGAAGTTGCCATAAATAACCAAACTGAGAGCCATTCCACCCACATGGTTTAAAGCAGGGGTCTGATGGATTTGAGAGATAGTTCTCGTTCTGTAACTATGTGAGCTTGGGTAGAACCTAACTTTCCTAGGCCTGACTTTCATCATCTGAAAGTGGAAATAATAATAGTGTCTGTTTTCTTAAGGTTGTTTTAAGGAGTAAATGAGATAATACATGAAAAACACAACACAGTACCTAGCACACAGATGGGTTGCCTAGGAGGAAGACAGGTAAAAGGTATTGAGGAGGGTGTGGTGTGTCAGAGGACTTTCGTTTCATAGAGTGCATTTGTGTTCTCTTTCCAGGTGTAAGTGACAGCAGTTCAGTCACTCATTCAATACATATGTTTTAGGCACCTACTATGTGCCAGACATTGGTTTATACAAATGGGATGGGTGCTTCAATCAACAGAGCAAAGAACCCCACTGTCAGAAAACTTACCTTCTGCCAGGAACAAATTGAAAATAAGCGACAGGCATAACAAATAAGTAAATTATAAAGCATGTTAGAAGGTGAGTAATGCCTTGGAAAATTAACAAGTGGAGCAGGGTGAGAGTGATTGGGGCAGTGTTAAGTTGGGGGGCAGAACACAATATTTTACTAAGATGATCAAGCTAGGGGTTCTTTAAAATGTGACATTTGGACAAGTACTAGAAGGAGGTGAAGGAATTGGTCATGTAGATATCTGGGGAGAGAGTACTGGAGGCAAAGAGAACCGTCAGAACAAAGGCCCTCTGGAACAGTGTGGCAGGTACATTTAAAGACCTGGAAAGAGATGACCAGGGCTGGAGTAAAGTGGGCAGAAGTGAGTTCATATTATTTAGAGCACTGTAAGGGCTTCCATACTTACCTGAATAGTACAGGGACAACAGGAGGGTTTTAAGCAGAGGAGTCATGTAACACAGCTTGCGTTTCAAAAAGGTTATTCTGGCTGCTGGGTTGAGGGCAAGTGGCAGGGAAGTGGGTGCAAAGGAACAGAGGCCTGCTAAGAGGTTAGTGCAGTGACGTAGGCGGGAGATGACAGTGACATGAACCAAGATAGCGGGAGTCTGGAAGATGGTTCAGTGATAGATCCCGGATATATTCTAAGGTGATTAGAATGGTGAGAAGTCCAGCATTGGCCCCCAGGGAAGGTCTGCTCATCGCCATCTATTTATAGTTGCCACGATGCCCAATCCATAAAGATAATTTTGAATATTCCACAATATTGTTCTGCATAGACCTCCTATTCAAAGGGGCTTCTCCTCCACTGCAGACTTTTATTCAGAATTAGCAAATTGTAAAACTCAGTTTATGTGCTAACACCAAACACTAGAGTTGTTATATGCGGCCTCACAGAGGTACATTCTACCTCTGAGGAGCGTATGCTCATGTGAACTTGGATCAAGTCAAGTCTCCAGGTTTAACCATCGATTTCTAGGCAATACAAAGGAGAAAGGAACATGTTAAATGACCTTACAGATTTGCAGCCAGCAATATACCAATGGGGCTATTTCTATGGGACAAATGACTTATTTCCTTAACAGATAAATTGCAAGGGGAAAAGAGAGGAGAAAGGACTGATTACTTTAGATTAAAAATGACTTCAGAGCTACCTCTGGCAAATGTGTTTACCTCATTTTAATCCTGCTTTTTAAATAAACCCATTTTATTTATTTATGCTTATTGGGATGACATTGGTTAATAAAATTATATAGGTTTCAGGGGAACAATCCTATAATACATTGTAAGTATATAGAACTGTATGTTTACCGCCAAAAATCAAGTCCCCTTCCATCACCTTTTATCCCCCTTTTACCCTGTCCTTCCTCCTCCACCCCTCTTTCCTTTTGGTAATCACCTTACTCTTGCCTGTCTATGAGGGTTTTTTTTTTTTTAACTTAACCCCTTCACCTTTTTTACTCAGCCCCCCTTCCTCCTGACAGCTGTCAGTCTGTTCTCTGTATCTATGAACCTGTTTCTATTTTGTTTGTTAGCTTATTTTGTCCACTAGATTCCACATATAAGTAAAATCATGTCTATTTTTAAAATTTGTGAGACTTTTGAGAATTTAAACACCAATTGGATATTTGATGATATTAACACATTATTGTTAATGTGAAAATAGATTGTGGTTTTGTTTTTAAAAGAAAAACAGCCTCCCTCTCTTTTAGAACAGGAGTTGGCAAACATTTTCAACAAAGGCTCAGGTAGTAAATATTTTAAGCTTGTGGATTGTACTGTCTGTCACAACTACACAACTCCATCATTGTAGGGCAAAAGCAACCACACACAGTAAGTAAATGAATGGGCACAGCTCTCATCGAGAAAGAAAATCTTTTCCTCTACCCTCTTAGATTCAGTTATTTAGGGCATGTGAATTAAACTAATTAAAAAAAAGCAGGTTAAGGAGAAAAAACTTTTTCATTCATGTATATACATGGGAGTTCACAGAAAAACGTGACTCAAGAAAGTGGCTAGAATTTGAGACTTACATACCATCTTAATAGAGGAAGAGGAAGGGGAGAAAGGGCACTTATGGGAAGACAAATGACTTTTTGGAAAGTTCAGTGGGTCCTTTGAGAATAAATGATAAGAATGATAGTTTTGTGACAATGTCTCATCTCTGTTATGAGGCCATTTTCCCTGATTGTGAAATTCCTGGGGAGGAGATGTATGACAATTGAATTCTTTTGGGAGGCTCTGCTCTTAGGCAAATAAGGGAGTTCGAGGCAAAAACAAAGCAAACAAACAAAAAAAGCCTGTGCTCCAATGCCTTTAGCTCAAAGTAATATTTATACCACAATGGCATAGTCGGGAACTCTTCACTGTGTTCCAATAAAATTTTCTTTGTAAAACAGACACTGATCCTTAATTTGCTACCTCTATTTTAAAGGTGTATACTAGAATATTACAAATGAAATAATATGATGTCTGAGCTCTGCTTCAAAATAACCAAGTAAAGGTAGGGGAAGCTACTGACATTTAGGTAACACAAGGTTGGCCATGAGTGGATAACTGCTGATGAGTACATGGGAGTTTATTATACTTTTTCTATTTTTAAATCTGTTTGCAGTCTTTCATCATAAAATATAAAGAAGCAAAAACAAAAAGCAAACAAAATACAACAGAAAAATACTTAAGATTTTGAATTAATCACTACTATTGAACACATTATATTGCAGGCACTATGCTAATCATTTTACATATGTTAACTCATTTAATCATCAACAACCCTAAGCAGCACTATTATTTTCCCCATTTCACAGATGAGGAACAGAAGGTACAAAGAGGTTAAATAATTGTGAAGATCACAGAACTCATAAGAGGTCAGACCCAGTATCTGAACCGAGGCAGGCTGGCTTCAGAGCCCATTCTTCTAAAATACAACACAAATTACTTAGTAGATACAAGATGCTTACGGATTTGGAGAATTCTCTGTTCGCTGCTAACAATGACTCTTTTCTAGTTAATATGCTGCACCAGTAATGTCCTGTCTCAGGGATTACCTCCTGGATCTTTGCATTCTACATTATTATTCATTCATCTTTCTGAACTGCAATATGATAACTAAGCTTAGTTATTAAAATCACCTAAACCCTTCTGTGCCTGAGTAAATTTTTTATTCAACCTTCTCCCTCTTGCTTTCAACTTTAAAAAAAAAAACTCTTTAGGAGAAAATAGACATAATGGCTTATATACAACATGGGCATTTGAACCCTGTTAATCTCAAGTATATAATTGCAACCAGGCAGGCATAGATTCAGGTCAGGATCCCACATTTTCACCCATCATTGTGTACAAAGGATTTGACATCAGCAGTATTAGCATAATTTTTAAACAGACATCAAAAAACAAAACCACAGTCTACAAGGAACCTTGAGAGATCATCTGATCCCCACCCACTCCCTACTGCTAGGAAGGGGTGGGCCTGAGCCAGCCAAGACGGGCAGGTTAGAGGCAATTGCACAAGCTTCTCTGTTGTATGCTTCACACCACTTACCACTTACTCATCTTAGGGGAAATTCCTAAAGTCTCAATATGATGCCTTTTATCTTGACAAAGTTTTTTACCATTTAGTAACAGGTTATAAGGATGAAATAATAATAATAAATCAATATAGATATAGAGATATAAAAACAATAAAACTTTAAACTGATTAAGGTTTTCAAACTCATCAACCAAGACCCTACAGGATTCATTAATATGGAAAAAACCACATTCACCTCTTAACGTAAGAGCCACTCAGTACAGAGGATTATACTTAGTGTATTGATCAACCTTATTTAAGGCTCAAAACCATTTTTGTATTAGTACTCTGGACTCCCTTTACAGGTGAGAAAACTGAGGCCCAGTGAGTATGACTTAAATCTATGCCTATCCAGTCCAAACCTCCCATCCTTTCCACATCACTCTGAAAAGCAAGGAGACCTTCAGATGGGTCATTCCCCCGACTCCATTTTGAATAAGGCTTGGCTGGGTGCAATGAACCAGTGAAATGATGAAGGAAACTCTCTATGCCGTTTGCTAAAGTTAGGCCAGGCCAAACTGGCAACACACATTTCAGTTACTTTGAGCTTATAAAATGTTTTTAGCCAATGTGAGAGGAGTGGAGATTAGGCTGACCTATGTTTTCTGCCCCGCTTTAATTGTTTAAAATGAACATGTATCACACTCCATCTGATGGAAAATGAAAAATATACCTTCAGTGTTTTTTCCTATAAATTAATACATCCTTTCTTTAAGATGCTATGATGAATTTTTTAATTTTAAATAAAAATGTACCTACTGGGGATATAGTAAACCTGGGAAGACTACATTATTTATACTTAGAAAAGGATCATTTGTTTTTCAAGTTGAGATTTGGTTATCAGGCTTTATACATTCTAATATAATGTGTCAGTATCTGCATAAACAAAACAAGTCACATCTGTACTCTTTTTCAAACAAAAAGAGACAGTTAACAAAATTTGCATCATTCCTTCTCCCAGCTCAGACTGCAGTTAGCTCTACGTACCCCTCCCTAGAGGACCTCCCTCCGTTGGGAAGGAACCTCTATCCTTGCTCTGTGGGCAGCTGGAATATTTATGAGGTTAATAGCCTACTCCTTGGAATCAGAGGACACTCTTGAGTCCCCGCTTTGCCACTGTGTAACTTGGGACCAGCTTTTTAACCTCACTAAACTTCAAATTCCTTATCCACAAAATGGGACAACAAATGCCTAAATTACATAGTTGTTATTATAATTATTGTTATTATTCCAGTACCAAAATCCAGTTTTCCTATGTTGTACAGCAGAATTTCTGGGTACTGCACGGACACAGGATATTAGCTAGCTAAGACTTTCAGAGAATGTGCTATCTTGAAGAGTCAGAATCATTTTCAAACTACAGCCCATTGAAAGAATCTGGTCGTCCCCTCCCTGCAGGTGAAATCCTGCCATGTCCATTCCATTGGTTTGTGTATAGTCTATGGCTGCCTTTGCACTACCACGGCAGAGCTGAAAAATTGCAGCTGAGATCTTATGGTCCACAAAGTCAAAAATATTTACTATGAAGGCCTTTACAGAAAAAATTGGCTGAACCCTGAGTTAAAGGCATTTTTTGCTCGACAACATAAGTGAAGATTACATTGCTTGTAAACAATTCTAAAAAACCTACCAAGATAACCGTGACCCTTTGTCCTTGGTCCCAAATATCAAAACTGAGTTTTGAGTAACAAGACAGAAAAAACATTGCAGCCTCCACTAATTATGGCTATGGGGTCCATCCCCTGTATTTACTCTTGACAGTAATAACAACTCCTGGTTTTCTAAGGCTATGGATGAACAGCTCTTCCTAGTTGCCTTCCAGAAACAGAGCTTTATTCAGTCATTGTTGGGATTATAATTTTTCTCTGTCCCTTTGTCTGTGTTTGTGTGCGTACATGTACATATGCCATACATTTTGCTGAGTTCTGGGAGTGCAATTTTTATTTCCAAGATTGATGATAAGGTTCTTCTGTTTTCCCTAACGGAGGGATAAAAAGATCCAGAAAAAAATATTTTTAAAAGGACATAGTGTCTGATAGTGATATGAGATATGAAGAAACAAAACAGGGCTCCTGGCTGAACAGAGATCGGAGAAAGAGAGGTGGCTACTTTAGACTGAGTGGCTAGGGAAGGCCTTTCCCAAGAAGAGGCTTTTATGCTGAAACCTGAGTAACAAGAGGAAGCCGTTTTGCACATAAATAAAAAAATGGTATTCCAGAACAAGAGCCCGGATACAGGCAGAAAGGAGCATGGTGTGTATAGGAAGACAAAGAACACTGATGTGTCTTGAATGCCAGCAGTCTGAGGTGGGATTGGACTGGGAGACCAGGATCAGATCACAAAGTGACACATAGGCCTTGGTAAGCTATTTGAATGTCATCCTATGTCAAATGAAAAGCCATTGGAATCTTTTTAGCAGGGAAATGACATGATCTGCTTTATACTATATTAAAAAAAAAAGATCAGTTTGGCAACTAGGACAAGAATAAATGGTATTTGGCAAGTATTGGAGATTGGAAGCAGGAAGACAAAAAAGTTGGCTCTTGGTCAGGGGAGAGATGACAACAGCGGTGGAGGTAAAGAGCAATGACTACTGAGGGCATATTTTGGAGGCATAATTGGCTGAAATTGTTGAAGGATTGGATCTGGGAAAGAGAAAAGAGGAGGAGTCGGGATGACTCTAACTAGTCTTGCAGTCTGAGCGACCAGGTAGTTGGTGGAGCCATTTTCTGAGATTCACCCATTTGTCCATTCAACAAATATTCATTAAGGCCTTATTTTGTGCCGAGTACTGTGTTAGGCACCAGGAACCACAGCGGTGAAATAACCAGCAAAGATCCCTACTCTGGTGGAATTTATATTCTAGGAGGGGATAGAGAATACAGAAGATTAAGGGAGAAGCAAAGGATTTGGGAAGGAAGATGGAGGGAATTGATTACCAGATGCTGATTCTGTCTCCTAAATATTTCCTACAGTCATTCAAGTTGAAATGGATGACAGAGGCATTTAAGCTACATTCAGAGTGTTAAATGAATGAAACAAGGAGGTCATTAGACTGAGGTGCCTCTAATGAGGTGGCGCCTATGTACACAAACCAAAATAGAAGCCTAAAAATGCTTCAAGGTTATTCAATAGAAACCTCAGGAAAATCAATCACAAACAGCCAGGTAGGCTGTAAGGTACAGCCAATAAATAATTTTCTTCCTTTGCTTCCTAATTTCTCTACAAAAGTCTCTCCTGGGCTGCTGTAATGCTCCTAACCATTTGTGGTTTGGGACTGGCCAATTCAAAACAATAAATGCTCAAAGAAATTCTTAACTTTTTAAAAAATATGTTATTTATTTATTTTTAGAGAGAAGGTAAGGGAAGAGGAGAGGGAGAGAAACATCAATCTGTGGTTGCTTCTCGTGTGCCACCTACTGGGAACCTGCCTCACAACCCGGGCATGTGTCCTGACTGGGAACTGAACTGGAGACCCTTTGGTTTGCAGGCCAGCACTCAATCCACGGAGCCATACCAGCCAGGGAAAAATTATTAAAATTCTTAATATGCCTCAGCTTACCTTTTAACAAGGAGTAGATTAAAGACATTGGTGAGGGAAAATCTTTCCAATGGGCAGAGTGGCAAACAATGCAACTAGTCATCCACTTTGTACAGAAGAGGGAGCCTAAGAGGTGAGAATATATAGATTCCTGGGCCGTGGTCAAAGGGCTGGCCTTTAGTGAGGGGTCTGGAAAGAAAGGGCAGAATGCCAGAGGTAGGAATATCTGGAGTAAAGACATTCAGATGGACATACAGACACTTCAGGAAGAGTAAAATCTTTGTCTCACACATTTACACTGACCAGAAAACATCTACTATGGTAGAGAGACTGAACAGCCAACTAACAAAATGACTCTGCCAACTAACATTATCCAGCCCTTGTCATTGGCCACCCCAGAATTGCATAAATGACGTAGTCACAGTGGCAGAAACGGAGACTACCAGTGGGCCCGAGGACGTGGATTCCCATTTACCAAGGTGGATCTAGCTACTGCTGCCTCCATTTACTTAGGACAATCTAGCTACTCTTGCCTCTGAAAGTCCAATCTAGCTCAAAAAGAAGTACCTGTGGTACCTCCTCATCATTAGAGATACCTATATCAGGTGTGAGTTTGCCGTTCCTGCCCACAGAGCCACACTCTGCTGGTTTACGGAATACCTAATCCACAAGCATGGAATCCATTACAACAGAGGACTGGGTATTGGTGCTAAAACTCAGAAGGCTCCAGGGCAAAATCTGAAACTGGTCCTGGGACACGGAAGGCAAGGAGAGACCCAAGAAAGGTAGACCACTCTAGATTCGTAGGTGGCAGTTTTAACAAGCAAGGGAACTCACATATGAGACTTGTCTCCACTGTCCACAAGATGAATAGATCTCCACATCTGCTCTCCAGAATCTTGAAAGTTTGTTAAAGTTTTCAACAACACAGTACTCTCTAGGTTGCATCTTTGAAAATGGCTTCCACTGTGGGAATAGGGGGCAGAGCCTATATTTGAAGGGGGGGGGGAGGAGCCACCAATTGCCCGGATGGAGGTCTCCGGTCAATTGATGGTCAACGTCCTCGGGCTCTTACAATGTTACACTCCCTCTCTTTCCCAATGTGCCCTGAGTGACCAAGAAGGGGTTGCATTAACATGGACGTGACTCGTTTGGTGGCTATCTGGGTGAACTGGAGGCAGATACCACAACAACAATACAGTTACTTGCAAGAGAGAACACAGATAAAGATAATGATTCCCAAAAATAAGTAACAATCTTCTCCACCCAAAGCCCTGTGTTAGAATCCACTGATCTATTAAATCCTGTCATCTGGGGGTTAGATCACTCAGGGCCTTCCCTTGTGTCCTCATGTGATTTAACAAAGATGACCATGAAAAATGCACAGCTTAGATCTCCTGCTGTGCCGAGGCAGCTCCCAGCCAGTGCCCAACCATAGTGGGGGTACTAGTGCAGGTCCATTCCTGAGAGTTGTGGAATTCCTTTAATGAGAGACTTTAAATCAAGAACTCCCCATTAGCCTGGCAAAAACTTTCTTAAAATGGCACTTCAGTCTGAGACCCTTCTGCCCAATCCTCTCTCTCTCCTGTTGCCCTCCTTACAAGTATAAGTTTCTTATCATAGTCTGAAGACACCCTCTACCTTCTCCTACTCTTTATCCTTTCCAGACTTTCCCACCAATAAATTTCTTGTCTAGAAAATACTTTCTTGATGTCTTCTTCTCAGAGGACCTGAATTCATATAAAAGCTAACTCATTACTTTTATTATCTTAAGTTCTTTTTTTGTTTTCCTTAACTGTAACCCTGTAACGGGGCAGCTTGGGGTCCTGCTGCCTGCCACCACATATAACATAACAAAGATTTGTGGGGAAGGAAAAAGGTTTTTATTAATAGGGTTCCCAATTTGAGGGGGCTGGGAGCATCCCTGCTCCAAGCCCTCCTCTTCTGCAAAGCACAGAAATTCCCTTGTTCTCAGAAAGACTGAAATCCAATCCAAAACCATGTCCAGAAGTTCTCATCATTCCTTATCTGTCCTTTTGGAGTCAGGGATTTCTACAAGAATGGATCTCCATCTCTCCAGCTTTCAGCTCTCCCTTTCTGTGGTGTGCACATGTGCGTTCTAGCATCGCCATCACCTCATGGGAACTTTCTCTCTTTCCCAGGGCCTGAGATGCACTGCCAACTCACCATAGCCGGTTGTGCATGGGCTCAGCCCACTGGGTCCTGATGCACCAGGCCGCTTTTGTTCCCACGGTTGGTGCTCATTCCTGGCCCATGTCTCTGTGTGCTGCTCTCAGGGTGACAGAATGGAAGCAGTCCAGGACTTGTGTACCATGCTGAACAGGGTCACAGTGTCCCAAGAGCTGGTATCCACAGATGCACACATCCCAGCATGGGGCTCCGCCTCTGTGAGCTGGCTCCCAACTGTGCGAAGACTAGTCCCTGAGCGCTCCTATGGACTACTCCAACCGGGGTGAGGGGAAAGCCAAAAGAACAAGACAGTGAGTGTGTGGGTGCACCCTGTTTTTAAAGCCAGCATCCCAAACTCCCTGCATGGTGGAAGTGTCCGGCCTTTCAACCAATGTGGGCCAACGTCAGCCGTGTTTGTCTTTGCCCCTCTGTCTGGTCTCCATGCTCCACGAGGGGGTAAGGTTTCCAGTCATGCGTAGGAGCACTGGGTCTCAGCCCAGGACGGTGTGTCATGCCCTGCTGTGGCTTGCTGACCTCCACCATACACTTGTATTTGAACTTTTTGTCCTCACGCAGCCTCAGTACAAGCTCCCTCCCACTGGGTCATGAGCTGCTTGACTGCCAGGGCCGCAATGCTGTTTACTGTTGCCTTTGACAGTAGCCTCCCCCCATATCCCCTCCCCTCTCTGGGAAAATGCAGGCTGTGGCAGGCTGCCCCTTTAATCTTCAGCCCTTGGAGCTTCCTGGCTCACCCCCGAGGGTCCCTCTGGGGAAGTGCAGTTTCTTTCATTAATTCGGGCATCCCTTCCCCTACTCCCCAGCAATCTGGTCTGACCACCCTGTTACAACCCCATCCTGGTGGGATAGTTGGGTCCAAAAATAATCATATACTCTTGGCTCTAGGCCATAGGAAATCATTCTCATATTTCTAGTAGTTCTTTTGGTACTCTCAATAACATGTGTATATATAGATACATACATATACAACATATACACAGGTACATATCCATATAAATATATACACCATATAGATAGATAGCTAGAGTTTGGCAAAAGTAGGTTTACAGTTGTGAGTACAAGAAAGTTTATTCTTATATTATTTATTGTATTATTTTCCATATGAACAACTGTAAACCTCCTTTTGCTCCACCCTGTGTGTGTATCATGCAATTGTATCCTCGTATATTTGTGATATTTTTTAGGAAGGATTCTTTGCTTTAGAAGCTATCAGTCCTCATAAATTTTTAAAATTCTTGTCTTCTGTTCAAAGGCAATACATATTTAAAAATAGTGAAAGTAAAATATTATAAAATAAACTTAGTAGAGAGTAGGGAAAAGTAAAAATCAGAATCTCTATATTGATAAAAAGATCTTTTAAAATCATCAATAAAAAAGAAATGAATTATGGATACACTCAATTATATGGATAAATCTCAAAAACACTGAGTGAAAAAAAGACAGGCATAAGTATATTCTCTGTGACTCCATTTATATAAAACCCCAGAAAAGGCAAATCTTATCTGTAGTGAAAGAAAGTTCTTCAGTGACTGCCTGGAGCTCAGGAGACTGACGACAGAGGGGCACAGGGAATTTTTGCAGTGATGAAAATGGTCTATATTTTGATTGAGGTTGTGGTTACATAAGTGTACACCACAAAGATGTGTACACCTTTTTCAAAACTCATTTAACTGTACACTTAAAATGGGTGCATTTTATTGTATATAAATTATGCTGTAGTAAACTTCATTTTAAAAATCACATTATTTTTAACTTCAGAAGACTCGGGTCAAAATATACTTCATTATCCAGACCCCCGTCTTTTCTTACTTGGATTTCCCAATACCCTTCTGACTGCATTCCCTTAGAGGAACCAAGCTTCCCTCCAAACTATTCTTCACTCTGCAGCTAGAATGATGATTCTAAAGCAAAATGTGATCATTCCTTCCAGTAATTCCCATTCTTCTTCACATGTATCAGTCCGGGTTCAATTAAAGAAACAGAACCACTAAGGTAGATATAAATATAAAGAAATACTTATTATAGGAAGTTGACCTTTCACAATAATGAGAATTGGTTAAACAGTCTTAGTAAGGCTGTCGTGTCAACCTATTATTTTCTGATGCTGGAGTTAGTTTGAAGTCCACCAGGCAGGCAGTTGGGAAGATAGATGTAAAGTTCCACTGACAAACTGAAACTCACAATCATAAGAATAAACTGAAACCTATCAGTTCTTGCTGCTTCTGATCTTGGTGGTATGGGGGGAGAAGCTAGGGCTCTTCATTATCATGGAGCTAAACACATGTCTGGCCCAGGAGTCAGGGAAACTGAGGGCTGGGGGAAGGTGAAGTAGCTCCAGGCGCAGCCACTGCCTCACTTCAAGGAGGTGAGCCAGCAAAGTCACAACCTATGTGAACTACAAAATGACTGCAGCTTCACTTCCCCTTTCAGAATCTCTCACAAGACTCTCTTATGGGCAGCCTAACCAAAAAAAAAAAAGTAAAAAGAATTCTGGGAAATGTAGTTCAGCCTGGCCAAGTACAAAACCATCATAAACAACACTCCCAACCTTCCCATTACTGTTACTGCCTTAAGAAAACATGTAAGATTCTTTGTGACCTGACTTCCATCGGGTTTTCTGGCTTTATCTCCTATACCTCCCATGTCAGGTTGCATGCATTTATGTTTAGTGTAACTGTTCTAACTCTTCTAACCTTTCCATGTTACATTCCTCCTGGCCAGAATAATCTTCCTTCCTCGACTTTCTTCCACCTTAACCTGGCTGAGACCTATTCACCCTTATGGCCTCAGTTTCTTTTAGAAAACCTCCCCTGACACACCGTTGTACCATTGGTGCCCAGTACAAAACCAGATTCAGGGGTAGTACCCAACAAATTCTAGTTGAACAAATCAACATGTGCCAAATGAGAATTAAACCTGATTGTTGAATGAACATGGCTGAAGTCTTAGATGTATAAAGATCAAAGTCAAGGTCAGTAGGCAGGCAATATATTCAGCTTATTAAAATGTGGAGAACTCTATTCACTTCTGCAGGAATACACTTTCCATTTAACCACTTACTCACTCTACCCCTTTGATATATAAATGCCCATTGCAACACAAAGTTCCTTAGTCTGAGTTCTCCAGAGAGCAGACTCTAAGACAAAGTGATTGGATTGAAACGTGAATCCTGGGGGCATGATTAAAAATCCAGAAGTAGCGACAGGGAAGGAAATAAAGCCAGTAAAGTGGGTATTATTGAGCTGGTTAATACTGTGAATACCAAAGTTTTATCTCACTGAAAACGCTTTGAGAAATTGCATAGAGCTTTAGATATCCCTCAGGAGGCCGAGACACTTATTCACCAACTCCCATCCCTCAGAAGTTGCCTCTAGGGAACTTGTGACCTTTCCCATCCCAACACTTCCAGCCAATGGAGAGGAATGGGATGTGTTAGCTTCAGAGAAAGCCTCAAGGTGGAAAAGTAGTACTACCCCCACTTGTGGTGACATGTTGGAAGGAAACGCAAGAACTATTTACCACAGCTGCAGTAAAGTCAGAGATGGACCAAGGTGATGTGGTTTGGATCACCAAGTTCTGATCCACTTCCTAGTAACCCTTATCTCCATTAATCACTAGGTACTGCCAACAATAGAGAAAGACTAAGAAATGCCAAACTAATTTCACTTCTTTCTTTCAGAAAACTGATGGCTTGGGAGTGTAGGAAAATTCCACTAATATACTGAATCTCAGCAGAGATAATATGAAGAAAAGAGAGCTAGATAAGTAAGAGGTAAATAGATCATTGCTGTCTGATTGCTTTACTCAAAAGAATGTGGATCAATGATACGAACTTCGTTTTATTTGTATTCCTTTCCTATATAGTGTATGGAATGGTATGCCTGGAGTTGTACTATGCAGTAACCCTACCTAGCCCAAAGCAGCAACTTACCAAATGTTTAGGAGACAAGAGCAGGTGAAATGTCATAAAGCGTTGTTTGATCCAGGCAGCGGTGTCCAATCTGTGGCCCACGTGCTGCATGCAGCTCATGATGGCTAGGAATGTGGCCCAACACAAAATCGCAAATTTACTTTAAACACTATGAGACTTTTTTTGTGTTTACAAGTCACAGTGTATTTAACGTGTGGCCCAAGACAACTCTTCTTCCAGTGTGGCCCAGAGGCTGCAAAAGGTTGGATACCCTGATAGAATATTAGAAAAACACAGATCAATGCTTTTCACACAGGGGCTGTTTTGCCCCCCCAGAAAACATCTGACAGTATCTAGAGACATTTTTGGTTGTCACAACTGGGGAACACGTTGCTACTGCAATTCAATGGGTAGAGAGTAGGCTACGATATAAAGGGCAACTCCCCTTCCCCCAAGCAAGAATTATCCAGCCCAAAATATCAGCAGTGCCAAGACTGAGAAACCCCAGCATAGATAAAGGGTATCGAAGTGCTGACAGGGAAGTATATGTGTTTATAGAAACAAAGTATTTCTTTACTTCATATAGTTTGTGTATAATATTTCAAAATCAATGTTTAATTCCAAACGACTTGTCCTACATGCCAGCAATACACAGGGTTGCATTAGTACCGCCAAAACCGAAGGAATTGGTGAGTCCAATGTGTCTTTTCTCAGTTTTCCATTCCTGTGCCTTCAATGGAACATAATTGAGATCAAATTCCGGTTCTGTACAGTCCAGGTTTAAAGTAGGTGGTAGTTTTCGATAATAACAAGCCAGGGCAGTAAACGCTGCCTCAACCGCCCCGGCCGCTCCCAGCAGATGTCCTGTGGCTCCCTTAGTGGAGGAAATGGCAAGGGCATGTGCATGGTCTTTGAAAAGATGTTTGATGGCCTTATTTTCAGCAGCATCTCCTAATGGTGTGGAGGTAGCATGTGCGTTGACATAGGTTATCTCTTCCGGCTGTACATTTGCATCCTTTACTGCAGCAGTCATACATCTAATAAAATAACAAAAGAAATTTATCAGAACTACATTTAATTTTAACATGGGATTCGTTATCTGTATGGCTGATGTGAAAGAAATAGCCAAGTACACTGGATGAAAATAATCCTTTGTCTGATAACAGAACCCCATCTTGGATTGCCATGTGAGTTAGAATGCCATCTGCTTGGGAATAATGACTCACCCCCAGTACTCTGGACTGATTCATCACCAAGAGATAAACATAAAAGCCTATGAATTTTATAATCTCTAACAAAATATATTTCTATTTATCTGAAGTGGCTGTTTCCCTTGGAGGAAAAACACACACTGATTCAAGTTTAGAATAACTTTTCTTCCAGGAATATTTATCAGTGGGATGTGTGTGCCTGTGGGCACGCGTGGGTGTGTGTGTAGATTTAAAATGTGAAGAAAAATTTTATACCCATGTTCTATTTTTTCTCTCATATTTAAATGTAAAACTTGGCATATGTCCCAATAATCTAAAAATGTCTGCATCATTACTTCAGTGCTTCAAATAACCTTTCAAAATCCTCTTTATTTAGGCTGTAAGAATTTTAAATAAAGTTCAAAGCCAAGCCAAAAACAAACAAACAAATCCAAAAATAAAACATTTCTCTGGAAGAACCACTGAAAATCTCATGTGTGTCAACACCTTCTTTTTTAGTTCCGAACTCTGGGCTGTGCATATTTCCTTAAGAGGCAACTCAAAATACGACATAAAGTGTGCTGAAATGTTTCATGTAAACATAAACATTTCTTCAGCTAGCTGGCCACTTCACATTTCTAGCACTAGTAACAACTGAGCAAAACTCAAAAGTATAATTCAGGGATCAGTAAACTACAGCCCTGGTCAGATGCCTGTTTTTGTAAATAGTTTCACTGGAAAACATTCATTCACTTATGTACTATCTATGGATGATTTCACACCAGAAGGCAGAATTGAGTAGTTGTGACAGGGATCCTATAGCCCAAAAAGCTGAAAAATATTTACTATTTGTCTTTTTACATAAAGGTTTGCCAACCCTTGGCTAATTTAACTGGTCACGATATATTATGATCTCAGCAGGCTAACCTATTAGCTAACACGTTAACAGGGATTTTTTTTAACTCACGGTCTCTTCTATAATAGTAACTAGCAACTTGCTTTTCAAAGTGTGGTCCTCAGACCAGCGGCATTAGCATCACCTGGGAGCTAGTCAGAAACACAGACGCTCAAGCACCTCCCTAGAGCTATAGAATCAGACTTTGCATTTTAACAAGATCCTGGGTGCTTAAAGGCTGGGAAGTGCCAATGTAATGATAGCAGAACCCTGCTGAAATGGTGCACTGACCAGACACACCTAGGGGAAAGGGCTGACTTTGCTGTCCGAGTCTGATGAAGGGCCAGAGTGGAGAACTTGGGAGGGAACAGCCCGGTAGTTGTGAAGCACAATTGGAGGTATGAAAAGTTAGCAAAGGCACACGTGGCCTTCTTCACAACTTTGGGCCTTAACTAAAATCCAGTTTTTGTAAGGATTTTCAAATGCTTTCAAATACTTGAAGCACGTTAAAGCAAAGAACTTAAAAACAGTTCGTTTGGTCTAAAACAAAACAGAGATACTGTACACCGAGACCAGATAGTACAAGTTCCCCTAATTTGACCCTCCAATAAAATGTCTTATTTGAATAAATATTTTGAATGAAAAGTAAAAAACAGACTTTACCTTAAGGCACCTTCTCCTTCAGGGTCAGGGGCAGTTATGTGACCAGCGTCACCTGACAGTCCATAGCCCAAAACTTCTGCATAGATCCGGGCTCCTCGCTGAACAGCATGTTCGTGTTCTTCCAGCACCAGCACAGCTGCACCTTCTCCCATTACAAAACCATCTCTCTTTGGATGAAACGGTCGACATGCCAACTTAGGATCAGAATTTGTGCTTAGAGCACGGGCTCTGGAAAACCCAGCAAGAGATAAAGGGCTAATGCAAGAATCTGTACCTCCAGCCACCATCACGTCAGCATCACCATGGGCTATAAATCTAAAAGAGTCTCCCACAGCATGAGCTCCTGTGGTACAGGCTGTAGATACTGCATGATTGGGGCCCCTGAGTTTATATCGAATGCTGACCTGACCTGCTGCCATATTGACCAGAATCTTAGGGACAAAGAATGGACTGACTTTATTGTAACCTTTTGTCTGAAACATCAAAGCAGTTTCAGAAACAATTTCAAGAGGAATCATTCCCATACCAATTGCAACACCAGTACTCACTTGGTCAGCTTCTGACTGAGGATGCCAGCCGGAATCTTTCATGGCTAACTCTGCAGCCCCAATGGCCATAATGGTGGGCAAAGACATGGACTTGATATCTGATTTGGATACAAAGTTTTGTTCATTGAACTGACCTTCATCACAACCTCTTGGCACATAAGCAGCAACACTGCAAGGGATACTCTTATATTCGTCTCCAGTCAGTGAAACAATTCCACTCTCTCCTCGGATCAGACGATCCCATACCAGTTGAGTTCCAACACCAAGAGGAGTCACTAAGCCAATGCCTGTAATGACAACCCGCCTGCGCAAACTGGATGCTGGCACCGTTCCGAAAAACCTTCTTTTATTTCTTATTAATTGGTGGCATAATCTTGAATATAGAAGATGAGGATTTGTAATTTTTAGGATATTCTGCAAGCAGTTTGAAAACATGGCTGAGATTCGGATGATCACAAACACACTCCAGTAACAGGTCACAAACACCCAGGAGGTAGAGTTGTATAAACAGCTTAAAGGCTTGAGAAATAATATCCAAGGTGTTCTTTCAGGTGCTTGGTGTGAGCTGTTTAATGAGCACAGGGAAAATAATGTTACATTATTTTAATTTATACGTATCATCAGATCATCTGTTTGAACTTAACTCCCTTATTAGACTGTAAGAATCCTCAACATTCCGAAACAAAAGGATGACATGGTTCAATCAATTCAACAAAGAGGAGTCATACAATGAAAAGTATAAAGGCACTACAAGCCTGATATGGGCTGCAGGGAGCGTACTTTTTCAGGATTTCCGAGTCCTCATTCTAAATAGCACTTCTAGTGTCAGTGGCACCAAACACATTTCAGGGCCTATTCTTTGAGGTGGGAGTAAGTAGACTTCATTGCTCTTCAAAACGTGGAGGCAAGCAGGGTTTCGGGACCGCGAAGACCTAGCGCGGGCGAAAGGGGGTGTGGCCAATCCCCCGCACCGCCTCTCAAGCACTGTCACACACACCCGCAGGAAGCAGGCGACAGGAAAAAAAGCCACACCCCACGTCATTGAACTCCCCTCTCCCGAACTAAACCCCCCCTGACTTGGCGGTGCAGGGGAGGAATAAGAACAGTTGCCAGCAGCCAAAATACCTTCACTAGCGCTCTGGCCACTCGCGCAGCCGCCGTCCTCGGCGACAATGCTCGTGTGCGCACGCGCACACGCCCGCCCGCACATGCGCGTGCACACGCCCGCCTGACGACGGAGGCCGCTTTAGCCGCTTGTCCTTGCGCCGCGTCACCTTGGCAGAGATCGGACAGTGGGAGGAGCCGGCTTCCGGTGCCCTGCAGAGTCGGCTCTCGCACAACCTTATGGATTCGAAGTTAATCAAGAACGCAGACCTAACGGGATAAGATGGCACTTTTGCCCATCACAAGGGGAATGTTTTGTGAAATAATAATGCCTACATATTCCCTTGTTGTGGAAGGAACACCATCATAGTCTACTGGAATCCTGTAAACTTATTAATGTACCTCCCAGAATTATTTATAACAGTGAAGTAGAATTAACCAAAATGCCTAACATCAAGAAAATGGTTATGTATTCTGTGGTTACATCTAAATACTGTGCAGCTGTTTAAAATAATTTTATAAATGAATATTAATGTGCAAACATGTTGAAACTATGTTAGGAGATACAAGTTACCAAAAAAATTGTATATCCCTTTTTTAGAGTTTTTTATAAAGGTCTGCAAGGATGTACGATGATTGTGATTATTATCCATCCTCCCTTTATTTTTTGTTTAGCCTTAGTCACTATATTTTCTACAATGAATAATGCTTTTGCAGGAATAGTTATTTTTACTTTTTAAAAATTGTTGCTGGATGTGGAGTTGTGCTCAAAATACCACACCCAGTGTCTGACAAAGATAGAGACAATAGAAGAATGTAGCAGTTTATTTCTAAGGGTCTGAAAAATTCAATGTCTTTATTTTCTCAGAGCTGGCTATGAATCTGTGAATGGAAAATATAATGTGAAAATGTTTTAAGAGGCAAGAAATGAGCAAGGCGGCATTAGATAACCATCTCTATTGCTCGCATGCCCTCACAGGTGTGAGCTTTGTATCCTTTTTTCTTCTTTAAATAGAGGATTAATTATATAATCTGCATCTGACCTTCCCAACCATTTTGCTTTTTTCTGGCCAATATCTCCTAAAGTGATTGCTTCCCACTAGAGTGCTCAGCCTTCTTTCCCAGCTCTGGAGAAGAATCTGGGTCAAGTTCAGCCTTTCCTGGTTAGTCCTGGATTTAAATGAGTTTCAAAATATACTTTGTCTAAAATAGTTCAGTGAAGCCCAGTATGACCATAAGTCACTCTTGATCCAAGGCCCATTGGCACTTCTTAGCATGACCTTCATTCAGTAACAATACTTTAAATAAATGCATTTAGTTACAAAATAACTTAAAACTTGATGATAAGAAGTACCCAAACTTTCTCTTTTCATTGTAATATATTTTAAAATCATAGTGTGAAAAGACACACAATATTTTCTTTAAAGACAAGGTCATACAAGAAGTAGCTTTAATGTGCTGTTTTATTTTTCTTTTGTAATATTACAAAATTATCTTGGATAAGAAGTGACAAATCAATTACAATCTTGTCAAAAAGTAAAACCGTGCATCAAAATGCAAAGGAAAAAAAAACCCTCAAACCACAAAAAGTCATTTCATTTTTAATCTACCTCTGATCTTTCCTTTCATTTGGAAAGGGGTGGGAAACTTTACATTTTATTAGCTGTATCTAATTTAGTACCATATTCCTTGCTACATAACACCATTATTTTCTTCCATCAAAATCTTCAAAAGTGCTACACTTAACCGTAGCCTCCTGCTCAGACTATACTGTAATCTTATTCCAAACTATCTTTCCAGGTTTAGCTCCCATTCTCTGTTAAATAGAATTCCACCCAGCAAAACTGATCTTCTCACTATCTTTGGAGTGACTTCAGCTTTTCTGTTTTCATCTTTGCATCTTTGATTTTACTTTCTTTTCTTCAACATTCATTTTCCTCCTACCTTGTGCTAAAAGCTGGCATACAAAAGTGAGAAGGACACGCTCTGGCTTTCGAGAAGTTTATAGTCTAATGGAAGGAAATGGCCATGGAAGCGTATGCGCAAACTACTGAAACAGATGCTATCCTAGAAGAATATAATAGGATTCTTATATTATAATAACACAAAGCGGACAAGCAGATCAATGCTACCTTTCAAATGCGGAATAGGCTTCAAAAAAGTGATCCTTGAGCTGCATCTTGAAAATGTACAAATGTATGTCTAGTAAATTGGGTGGGAAAGGGCATTCTGACAGGTGGAGTAGAACAAAGTCCTGGAAACCTGGTTATCTGCCACAGATTTCTAGTTGCTCAATATGGCCAATGTTGGATTTGAGTTATGGGACAAAGCAACAGTAAAAGTATGAGAGTAAAGCAGGGGCCAACACAAAAAATCTTGGGTGCCATGCTGAAGATTTTGGATCAGAGCCTGTAGGTCAGAGATGATAGATGGGCAGTCCTGGTTTCATTTGGACTGTAATCTTTTATCGAATCTAAATTCCTCTAGGAAAAGGTTGTGGTAAACTTATTTCCTTCAACAGGGTCTCCGCCACCCATTTGTGTCTTAAAACCACTTTGCATATTGACATTATTGCCTGGTTCCTGACACCATTTGACCTTAGGGTGTGGGCAAGGGGCAGCCACGGGTAACATTTTAACAGAAGAAAAACACGACCAAATGTGTGCTCATAGAAAGATCACTGTTGTAGCAGTGAGCAAGGTGGATTTGAGGTATGTGGGAATGGACACAGGAATAGACTTAAGACTGAACAATAGGTGATGAGGACCTGAAGGTAATGGCCCAGAAGAGAGATGCAGGAGCTGTTGGGGAGAAAACGCTGCTGAGATGTTGTTTGTCCCTGATTAAGTGTTGGGGGTTCTCTCACAGCTAGGAAATCCTCCCCTTCCTCATCTTCTTAACCTCCAAATTTAAGGGTACTTTTCAAATTCTTCCATGAAACTGGTTCACAATGAAATTTTCCTTCCTTTCAGCTAGTTCGCCACCTGTATTGTGCATCGAAATCACTGGAAGGGCTACTTGCTACACAGATTGCTGGGCCTCGCCTTTAAAGATGGGGTTTGAGAGTCTGTCTTTCTAATTTCCCTCATGTTGCTGGTCTAAACACGACCATAAACTCATTATGACTTACATGAAGCAGGGCCTGGCTTATCTCCTTCACCGTCATTGCCTACTACAGTGCTTGACATTTAATAAAAATTTGGTGAATGAATGAATGAACACATGCCCTTCTATTGATTTGTTTATAGGCACTGCTTTGTGCATTTCTTACTAAATAACTTTTTCTTTTCAAAGTAACTTTTCTGATTCATCAACTAAAGGGCTATCTGTATTAAGGTATTATCATTATTTTTGTCTTTCCTGCTAGATTAAAAGTCTCTTATGTCTTCTATCTCCGGCTACTTTGCACACAACAGGTGCTCAACTAGTAACAGTTGGTTATAATCACTTAATGCAATCACACATAGGTGAATCACCACAATTCCTGTAAGGTTTCAACCCCTCTCTTGCGGATGGTCTTTATTTAGTTCAGCATTTTTTTATGGCAAAACCAAACATGGAGAAACTGTAATGGGTTGTTTTTTTTTAATTCCATTCTAAAGATAGTGTGCTTTAAAGCTAGAATCCTGGGAAAAAATCATTATCTTGGAGCAAAAAATAAATTCAAGTAAAAGAATGGAAGTTCACAACTGAATTAATACTAGATCATCCTTCAGTTGTGTGAAACAATCGTGGGAATAAATAGATTAAGGGTAGCTTAATCTTTCAATTTTAGTTCTAAAAGAAACTAAAAAAAATTTTCAAACTGACGTGGAAGAAGCAGATGGGAGAAAGAAGGAATGAAGTTCTTTTATAAATTTATAAATTAAATTTATAAATAAATTTAAGGTAATAAATTACCTTAATAGCTTCCTAAATAGTGTTCAACGGAGACCGTAATTACTTGAGAAGTTTAACAGAGTATTGGTAAAGAGTAATTTGGATGGATTTAAACTTCAGGTGATTTAAAATAAACAATAAAGTACTGAACTACCCTTGAAATGATTATTTCTATGATTTTTATGAACTGTAGGTTATCATCACAGTATTGAGTCTATGACATTGGTTTTCACGCTGTGATTGCATGTTCCCCACAAAAGTACCGTAAGACCATTATCTCTGTCAAGGGGATAGCGAAGGTGATGGCATTCTGTCCCTCATATACACACACATACACACACACACACACACACACACACACACACTCCTGCTTCAATTCAAGAGCACCACCACTTTAGTGTTTTGTGTATGAGTATACTAGGTTTCCTCCTATGATTTTATTTTTTAATGTTGCATTTTTTTAAAAATCATAAAAACTATACAGTATTTAATAACCTTATGTGATTATTATAAGGATAAATAAATGTGTTAGTGGGAAAAAAGAAAAATTAAGAGGAATATAATTTATGGTAGAAACAGCTAGTTATAAACCGACTCCAACCTTTTATCTTTTATAGAGTGGTGGGTGGTACCTGTCCAGCCAGGGACTACATTTCCCAACCTGGTCTCCTTTATCTAGATGGGGTTTATTTTTGCCCACAACATGCTAGAGAAAAGCTGTATGTCATTTCTAGGCCCATGTGGTTAACCAGGTAGGCCTTCTTTTTGCCCAACTGTTAACTAATACAGAAGTCTCTATAAATCTCTCTATGGCAGAAGTTAGCAAATTACAGGTCAAATCCAGCAGGCTACCTGTTTTTGTAAATAGTTTCATCAGAACACAGTTAAGCCCATACTTTTTAAAGTATTGTTTATGAAACTACAACTGTAGAGACGGAGTTAAATAGTTGAAACAGAGACCCTGTAGCCACAAAGTCTTAAAGTATCTGTCCTTTCACAGAAAATATTTATCGATCTCTATTCTGTGGGGTGGAAGGAGCCTGGGACCCTAAATAATTACATGGAGGAAAGCTGCCCCGACTAATAATACCTGCATTATTAAACTGTTATGTGAGCAAGAAAGACATTTCTCTTGTGTCGAGTCACTGAAAATTTTAGTTATAGCAGCTACCCACACTATCAGTTAAACACATTATTCTTGGAAGCTGGTCCAAAAACCTACATATGTAGCCCCGACCAGTGTGACTCGGTTGGTTGGGCATTGCTCTGCAAAGCAAAAGGTCGCTGGTTTATTTTGTGGTCAGGGCACATGCTTGGGTTTCCAGATCAATCCCCAGTTAGGAAGTAAACAAGAGGTAACCTATCAATGTTACTCTCTCCCATCGATGTTTCTCTCCCTCTCTTTCTCCCTTTCTTCCCCTCTCTCTAAAAACAAAATCTTTTTTTTTAAACCCTATATATTTATTAAAACTTCTCACAAATAACTAGCAGATGAAGTGTAACTGAAGTAAATGGCATAGCTGAGGGCCTTGCTCATAGATACTGGAAGAAAATTCAAAGCAAACAAATGGTAAATAATAATAACCGTTGAAGAATTACTTAGGTAAGTAACTTAACAACATAAGGTCAAGACAAATTATCTGAAGGTTAGGAAAGGAATTTCAGTGGTAAAGTGCATTTTCAAGGCATGATAAGGTAGAGAATGGATTATAGAGGTTAGGATTCATCTTCTAAAAAGGAATGACACTGATCACATGATCTACCTGTAAAACAAAGTCACAAAATAACACTTACTATGAATATTTTTATCGTCTTTCCTCTCCCTGCATTCTATTCTATTTTGCCCTTATTGTGTATGTGTTTAATGCTGGTCACACCACTAGGTAAAATGAATCTACAAAACACCATATTGCAACCTGCAGTTTGAAAAACTTCTTTAAAGAGTCATCATGCTATTTGAGCTGGGACTTTCGCAAGAGATTTTCAAGCATTCATCTAATTCTGGAAATAATTCACATACCAGAAACCCAGCAGCCTTTTACAGTCACTTGGTTGTTTTTGAACGTTTGTTGTTCCTTCCTTCCGGCGTCTTTGGCTACTTCTATCCAGGAAGGCCTGACAATCTTCGAGAACGAGTCTGTAAGATTGTTTTATTTGGGGGAAAAGAGTGGGGGTTTCCCCATTTCTGTGGCTGGATCAATTTCAGTCGGGAAGAACCCCACCCTCGGCCCTGACCACCAAGCAGTCCTCCACAGTAACCCCTTATCCAGCACACTGATCAGCAAGAACACACCCTTTCCAGTCGAAGCCCGCGGGCTCTGATAGCCAGACCCCTACCCATCCGGGTCTAATACCCTGACCCTCCCGGAACAACCCCACCCCAGCCCACCCTGCCGAAGAATCTGCCCCTCGAGAACAGACACCCCGAGTCCTCAGCCGAAGCCCCGCCCCTCACTTACGCGCCCGCGGCCCTACGCACCCCCGGCTCCAGCCGGTCAAGACCCCTGACCCTCAGGATCAAGACCCGCCCCTTCTGGCAAAGTACCCAATCCTTCGCGAACAGACCCCCGCCCCTCCCACCAGGCCCCCGCCTCTCCCCACGCCGGTCAAGTTTCCTTGACCTTCCCAACCAAGTCCCGCCCCTCCCAGCAGGTCCTCACCACCCGGGCCAGACCGAGGCCCCCGCCCCTCGCGAACAGCCCCCCGCCCCTCCCGGCTCGCCGCAGGGGCGGCCGCGCGCTGAGGCGCCTGCTCAGTGCGGGACGCGGCACACGAGGGGCGGCGACGGCCGCAGGCGCTCAAGCATGGCGGCAGCGGCGCTGGGCAGCTCCTCGGACTCCGCGTCCCCGGCGGTGGCCGAGCTCTGCCAGAACACGCCCGAGACCTTTCTGGAGGCCTCCAAGCTGTTGCTCACCTACGCGGACAACATCCTCAGGTGCCGGGCTGCGGGGTTGGCTGGGCAGCCGGGCCGGGCGGGGCGCGGCGCCTGCTCGGCCTGGGTTTGGGGCGCCTGGCGGGGGCCCCGGAGAGTGGAGGCACCGGGGCGGGGGGCCGCTAGGGACCTATAGCTCTGACTCAGCGCTGCAGCCCGAGGGTCAGGGCCCCGGAGCCCTTGCCCTGACCCCCGCCCAAGAAAGAGGAAGTTTCTTTGCACTTGTGACTTGGCACCTGGCTGATGTGGAGGTGCTCCGGCCGAATCGAAGGGCCCAGGGGAGGGCAGCACAGGGCGAGGGAGGTGGGAAGGCGTGCCCCCAAACTGCTGCCTCTGATCCGCCTGTTTTAATAGTTTTACGTGACAATGTAAACGGTATCCGCCTTTCATTACCATTACCTGGATTTTTCCCCAACTGGGAGCCTTAAGTTTCCATAGGCTTATCAGAAGTTAGTCACTGACAAAATGTTAAGTAGAAAACATTTTGTGAATATCCTAATGTTAAGCATAATACTTAAATGGTGGGTTGTTGGGGTGTTAGTTTTTTTTTTTTTAACCTTTTCATGGTCTTTTGTGAACATTTGTGTTGATTGAACTTTATTAACCGTATTACTTTAAAGTTTCAATTTGCATATTAATATCTGGATTTCACATTCAAAAATGACTCCTTCAGTAGGAATTTGTGACGATAATCTCCTTGACTAGGAGTAATTTGTTTCATTTTCCTGTGAGCAAAAAAATACAGCTCTAGATCGTTAAGGGACCTGACAGATTTGGAGAATTAGGAGGCAAGTTTGATTTATTTTGAATCATCAGCTCAACTCTTAGATCAAACTATGTGGTGTCTCCAGGAGGGACATGATGTGTTGGGAGGGAAATGAAACTGAGGTTAATGTTGCACCATGTGCCAGGTACTTTAGCGCATCGCCTCATTTATTAGCTCACGGTGATTATCTAGGTTCTCTACTCTCTCAGCCCCTGGTGCACTTGATCTTCTAAGTGGTGGGCATATTGGTGTGAAGTCTGAAAGGAAATCCCTCTTGAGTTTCTGGTTATAGATTTCATGTGACCCAATTTTAGAGACATTAGAAGTTCAGTATTTTAAGCATGGCAGTCCTAACAGTGTACCTGTAGGTAACATTCGTGATTTAAAAGTAAGTTGAAGGAAAAACATAGTGAACCCTTATTATGTACCAGATGTTACAAAGGGTGCAGCAATTGTGACCTATGTGGGGACCGCCTCCCTCCTCTGTGACCCCTTCTCAACTCATCTTAGCCCTAAGCGGTCTAACAGCTCTTCAGAGCGCAAGGATGCCAATGGACCTGCGTGAATGAACTCACAGGCGGAGTGCTCCAGAGCCCCATCAGCTGGCACCGCCCACTTGGAAAGCCACCACGCTGTTTAAACCCTGCTATTCAGAAAAGGGGGGGTGGCCTTGTTAGGAGGATTTACTTCTGCTTTCAGTGCAGTGAAACCAGAAAATTCAAAGAGCAGGGTGTGCTGAGGAAGGAAATCCTTTGCATGCAAGTAATATCCTAGCATCATAATCATCATTATGAATGTTTACCAAATGCATAGAAGAAACTTGACCTGCTGCCAGCATTAGCGCGCTTGTGTTTCTGATCTTAAAAAGTTTTTATCCAAAAAGGGAATTAGGAGTTTGGAACTCATATAACTTAAGATGGTATGAAAAACTATCTTTTGTAGAATATCTTAAGTAATAGTATTAATCCCTGCCCTCACATTCTTAGAATTTAAATTCCTTCAGGTGGGGTGGCGGGGAGGGGTTGGGGGCATCTTTGCATCCTCATTTCAGTCCAGTGACTTGCTAAACTCTTAACGGAAAAGCTTCAAATTTCTTCTTTATTTCTAGCCACACAGCATTACAGATCTGCTAATCTGACTTATTTGAGAGTTGAGAGCGCTAAGGTTTTCTGTTCCTTTTGCTGTTTGGGGAAATCTATTAATGTTAGGGATACCCCTGATGCTAACAGTGTCCTGATGTCCCTTGCTCCTGTCTCAGGGTATGACATAGTATTTCATAGAATGAGAGCTGAAATGAGACTTTTCATTAGCAGGTTTTTTTAAAAAATAAGGATACTTGTCACTGTACACAAGTGAAAATAATACTTTAAGTTAAGTTTTAAATTTCTGTTTTTTATGATGTTTATCCTGTTCCCCAACTGAGAGTCATAAGGCTAATGAAATTGCAGAATAAAATATATGATAACTTGTATGCAAAATAGGCCGTGGATTTGAAACTTTTACCTTTTTTCAGTTCACTGACTTCTGGATTAAAAAAATGTTCCATTCCTTTCAAAATTTTTGATTTTCCACTAATTTCCTTTGCAAATTTCATGCAGTTGGTTATGAACTACATATGATTGGGAAGGTCTAAGAACGGAAAGTGATTTTTGCCTTCAAAGAAAATAAATATGACCCTGGCTGGTGTGGTTCAATGACTGGGTGTCTCCCACAAATGGAAAGGTCACAGGTTCAGTTTCTGGTCTGGGTTGTGGCTTCGGTCCCCAGTTGGGGCACTTGTGGAAGGCATCCAATTGATGTTTCTCTCCCTTTCTTTCTCCCTCCCTTACCCTCTGTCTAAAATCAAAAAATAAAAATAATTTTTTTTAAAAAGAAAAGAAAAATATGTCTGGGAGAAAGACATAGGTATGGAAAATAACCACAGCATAAAATCTAAAGAACAATTCCAAGACAATATTTAATCATGTACATGCTTATGTGAGGAGACAGCACAGGGACCTAACATGGAACAGTATTTTGTTAATGTTTGTTTTAATTATCCTCGCCCAAGAACATTCTCATTGATTTTAGAAAGGGGCAGAGGAGCAAGATAGGGAGAGAAACATCAACGGGAGAAGGATCAATCAGTTGCACCTTGCATGTACCGCCCAACCAGGGACTGAACCTGCAGCCTAAGCAGGTACCCTGACTGGGAATTGAACCTGCCACCTTTCTATATATGGTACGACCCTCCAACCTACTGAGCCACACCCACCAGGGTCTAACATGGAATAGTTTTGAGAACAGAGGTTTGATAAGATGGGTCCGGTTGATGGAGTAGCAGAGAATGTATATTTGATGTGATAGGCAAGACAAAATGATTATAGTTTCTAGACAGAAAGAGAAGCATAGGAAGAAGCTTTGTGTAGAATAATGATGTAAAAAGACACAAGGCATGGATTTCATTTGTGAAACTATTTAAGTAATCGTAAGCATAAGCAAGGAGAGAATGGAAAGAGAAGTATTATAGGCAGGGATTGGCAATTCTTGATGACTGAATGCAAGGAGAGCTGGTAATGGGAGGAGACAACTGAAATAATTTCAGATTTCTAACCTAGGTTATTATTGACAATGGGAGACATTGAGAGAGGGTTGGGGAGTTTGTTAGCATCTTGCGTGGTGAAGAATATGTAAGCTTTGTAATCAGGCCAGTTGGTTTAAATCCCAGTCAACCATTTCCTAAATGTGTGATTATAGGCAATTTATGTAAACTCTCGGGGCTTCAGTTCCTCATTTTTAAAAGGAAAGAAAAAGGCTTGCATTATAGGATTGTTGCCAAAGATGGAAATAAAGGACCTGGCACATATGTTATCTATTGTTGTTATTGTTCAGTTTTTCATGTTAAACTAGCTAGATTACATGAGTGTTTCCCTTGTTGTCCACTACAGAGAATGGTATAGTTAGAGCCAAAGATGGTTCCCAGATGGTTCTAAGGCAGATAGGTGTTTTTGAAAACTAATGTGTATCTCAGAATAACAGATTTTTCAGGACTAGAAGTAATTTAAAAAATGACCTACAAAGCAATTTTTGTGATTAATAAAAATACAAGGTTATAGGATGTACTCATGTACTAAGTTTCCATTTATGTGAACCTTTTCTGGGATTTTTGCATTCCAAAGAGGAAGAAGGCTAATAAATTATCAAATATATTTACTTCTCAGTGTTTCTGAAAGAGAGAGAAACATTTAAGTTTTTCTTTTTTCTGAAATGCCATCACTTCAGTGTGAGACCTATTGTTAATATATCTTAAAATCTTAAAACATAGAATATTACCACTTTTGTAAGGAGAAAAGCCTGGCTTTTCCCTACCATCGCAATTCTGAAAACAAAGACTTTTTAAAAAATAAATTAAACAATTTGGTAGTTATCGGGTGAGACAACTCTGAAGACACCAAAATAATGTTCAAACTTGTGGCCAAGTGAGATATAGGAAATTGTGCTGCCCTTTCAGGACCCTATTCATTCAATATCATCGTCCAACAACACCCACCCACCACCCACCCCCCCAAAAAAAACTAATGTTAAGATGCAAAATAGTTGCTAACAAGCAAGGTAAATATTACAACTTGCAAAAATAGTTAATGATCAATAAAGATAGAGGGGGAAAAAGCACCTTGAAGAGCAAAAAACATCTGAGAAATGTCTTCGGAGAAAGTTAATGGAATAAGAACAGGCAAAAATGGAGGTGATTCTTAAGGATACTTTAGACACTGCAGATTCTGGACAGCAGTAATGAACTCAAGAATAGTGGAGACCCTGGGATGATGCTTGTAAAGCCAGAGACCATGAAGTGTTTGCATGACACTTTTCCAAGGGAGGAAATGGAATCTGATGGAGTTGAGGTCTAATGATGGCCCTCTAACCAAGTTCTGTAAGCCTTCGAGGGCTTCAGGGGTGGACACTTGGCATCATGTTAGTCTCCATAAAACCGACCAGTGCTCTCTGTGGTCCCTGGGATCTGTCTTTTGCTTCAACAGGGTTTGGATGGAACAGACCCAGGGATGTCCCTTCTTCCAGCCTCCAACCAGCCTCCAGCCTCTTTTCCTGTCACCACCTTCAGAACCACCTCAGCCATTCTCAGCCTCTGAGACCAACCAACACCATTTTTTACCTTAATTCCTCATTGCCAAACAACCATGAGCTCCCACATTCGTGAGAATTATTCCACTCCTGGTGGAGGCTGCCATCAGCCACCTGGCCAGCCTACATCTGTGGGTCCCCTATACCTACCTCTCTCTGGGCTTTCTATTTCAACCCTGACAGTGTGGCTCTGCAGGGCATGGGCCACTTCCTTGAGTTGGTGGAGAAGAAATGCGAGGGTGCCAAGCATTTCTTAAAGCTGCAAAACCAGCGCAGTGGCCACATTCTCTTCCAGGATGTGCTGAAGCCTTCCCAAGATGAGTGGGGTACCACCCAGGATGCCAGGGAAGCTGCAGTTGCCTTGGAGGAAAAACCTGAACCAGGCCCTTTTGGGTCTTCAGGCCCTGGGTTCTGCCTGCATAGACGCTTGTCTCTGTGACTTCCTGGAGAACCACTTCCTGGAAGAGGAGGTGAAACTCATTGGGAAGATGGGTGACCACCTGACTAACAACCTTGGGCTGGCCAGCGCCAGGCTGGGTAGGGCAAGTATCTCTTTGAAAGGCTCACCCTCAGACACAACTAAGAGCCTTTGGAACCTAGAGGCCTTTGAGGGGCCCCTGTGCATTTCCCTGGTACCTGGCTCTTGCCTGAACCTCTCTCTGCGGCCACTAGGCATCCTTTTAACCACCTTGGATCCCTCTCCCATGCATTGAACCAATGGAAACAATAAAGCTTTTTGTACCCCCCCCAAAAAAGGAGAGAGAGAGGAAGATAAGATTTGGATAACGGGGCATTACTATAATTTTGGTTTGTTTGCAGTTTGCTTTTAGCGAGAAAAACAGATAAATGAGGGCCATCGTCCATGTTGTAAAAAGAAAATTGTTCACTGGAGACTAAAGAGGAAAATTATACAAAACCTATTGTGGAAAAGCTTTATATTAACAGTTACTTTGAAACATGTTTTAAAGACAGTAAGCTATATCAGAACAGTGGTGCAAGAGGGGAGAAAAATGAAGCCTATGGAAAGACTTTACTTATGTAGAAATCCGAAGCACTTTGGAAAAAGTAGAATAAAATAACTGAAGTAGTTTTCACCAGTAGAATATATCATCCAGGTGGTACTGATATGTTTATTACCCTGTGGTATGTGTTTAATATCATGAAAGGATGCCTTATTTATCAGCAACTTGATTTGATAAATATAGGATTGTTTTATGGTTTAATGTTTTTTGGTTACATGGTAAAAAAGGGAGGCACACTTCTGTGGCCTAGAAGCCAAGGATGCTATACATTTGCTGTGCCAAAGGCAGCCCCCCAAAACAAAGACCCCAAATGTCAGTAATGCCAGGGTTGAGAAACTCTGCTCTAATACACAGAATGAAAGAGTAGACCATATGTTTTTCTTTGTTAGTTTCTCAACTATCTACTGTTCTCAAATGAACTGGAGTGAATAACCATGTTTTTGTTTTTAATTTCCAATCTTTGTGTACCTATAACTTCTGTAAAACACAATGAAAATCTCATTGGTAATGACAAATTGTTATAAAAATTACCAAATACTCCCAATTTCTGTACTTCTCGTGAATGGGTAGCAAAATGGAGATTAGCACCAATCTCTTTGGATGTTTGAGAATTTTAGAGTTTTTGTCTCTAAATATTCTATAATATACTTGCATGATTTTTTAAAAGATTTTTATATTTTTAGAGAGGGGAAGGAAAGGAGGAGGAGTGGGAGAAGAACATCAATATGAAAGAAACATTGATCTGTTGCTTCTTGTATGAGCCACAACCAGGGATCAAGTCCACAACCCAGGCACTGCCCCTACTGGGGAGTGGAACTAGCGACCTTTCTGTTTGCAGGGCAACACCCATTGAACTGAACCACACCAGTCAGGGCAGACTTGTATAATTTTTGAAATTAAGGAAAAGATTTTTGAAAAATTCATATAATATTTATGACAATTTGGCAGTAGGGAATTTCTTTATAGAAGAGAAATGTGAAATTTGTTGAGACTCACAATTAAAAATCCTTTTTTTTTGTTTTGGTTTTTATATTGTAATACCTGGAGAACATGTATAGTTAGGGCAAGGATGGGTAATCAGTTGTTAGCATTCTCCCCACCACCACCAATTTCGTACCGTTGGCATGTGACTTTAGCATACCATCCTGCTGAGCCCTAACATAGCCTCAGAATTCTTCTTAATATAATGCTAATAGAAGCCACCACCATTTAAAAAGATTTGGTATCAGAGAGGAAAACTACTTATTCTCAATTATGTTTTGAAGATCTTTTGAACATAATGCTGTGATTATCTTAACTTTGTATTTCTTTTTTGTTTTTGTTTTTTTTTAACAGCCTTCCTGAGTTATCAAGGTTATTAAAAATCTCAAATCAAAACTTTTCTTGTGCTGGGTCTCATCACATGTATACTATCCAAAATCTTAATTATAGTGAAAGAAATTTATATTTTCATTTTATTTTATTACCACACTTGCTATGACAAACATGTATCTTGAGTTGAAGCAGAACTTACAGTGAAATACAATCACTGGTCTAGGCAAGAAAGAACATCAAGTGACTATAAAGGTATACCTAGGTTCATGTTTGTCAGAAGTAAAGTCTTTGAGGGACTGCGATCCATTTTATAGCCTCTTAGTTTCTTGTATTCATTTATTTCACAGATGTTTATTAGTCACCATCTGTGTGTCACACACCATTCTTGATGATTGAGGTCCATCAGAACAAAATAAGCAAAACCTTCTCCCCCCACTCTGGAGCTGACATGAATTCTTTTTCTTAGCAGCCTAAAAACTGATAAAGGTATCTAGCTTGACTAGCACGGGATTAAAATGTCACATGGATTTATTTATGGCAGCATTAATATTTTCAGCTGTGAAATTAAACAGTGAGGTTGTAGTAATTGTATATTGAGGGAAGAATCACGTAATCAGGCAATTTTCCAGACTGTGCTCTCCCTTTCTTTAAAGTTGGGATTTATCCTACCTTGTAGGAGTATAACTAGTGTAAAATTTGAAAAAGAATGCAAAAACATTATGAAAAATATTAACTATTACATATAACATGTAATCAAACTTTTTTTTTTTAATCAGAAACCCTAATGATGAAAAATACAGATCTATCCGGATTGGAAACGCAGCATTTTCTACTAGACTCCTGCCCGTCAGAGGAGCTGTTGAATGTCTATTTGAAATGGGCTTTGAAGAGGTAAGCCTGTCCAGGGGTTTCTTCTCCCTGGTTCATATACGTAGCATTCAGTATTGTGTTGATGGATAATTACCTAAATAAGATAATATTTTTAAATTAACGCATCATTTTGGAAATAACTGGAATTAATTATTTCTTCACCTATTATACATTTAAAAGTCACAATAAATGTACTTTAAAATCACAGTAAAACATAACAACTCTCCCATAGGGAAAACTCTTACAAGTCTTAATCCTTTTTAATTGGAGGTCAGACATGCAACCCAAGGACCAAATTATGGCTCGCTGTAGACATTTAGCAAAAACCTGATTTGTGAGCACCCATGAATACTAACAGGGTGTAGCCACCTATCTCAGTAAGAAATGAAAAGAGTAAACACAAAAGCTGAGTTTAGTTGCCACACATAAGTTTTGTGACAGGAGAAAAGAATTTCACTTTTTTTGTTTTTAGGTCAAAAGAAAAGTATGGTGTTTTCCTCTTCTGGCATCTTGTGGCATAGTTTGTTTAATCTTATGACACAATGAAAGTAGTTACCAAGATTGTGCATTTTCTTTATGTATAGATGCCTAACCATTTAGAGTTTATGGAACACTGAAAGAAGTTGAGCCAAGTTTTGGAGACTCAGTAGTCAGCAGCGGTCAGAATTGACAGGGCTGTAAAGTGCCCGAAGAAGCATGCTGAGTTGCTACAGGGTACACTGTCTTCCTGCCTGTCGGCTTGCCGCCCCAGATTCTATTCCGGGCCCTGCAGACACAGCAGTGAGCTAGGTAGATACAGATATTCTCTAACATGATGCTTGCATTCTAGTAGGATAGACAGACAGTACACTTGAAAACAAAGATGGGTGCAAAGAAGAAAATAAGATATGGTGACACAATAAAAAGCAGCTGTGTTGGTGAGCAGCTGCATAGAATGAGTAGGTCAGGGAAGGCCTCTGAGGAGATAACACTTGAACTGGGACCTGTGTGACATGAAGCAGTTTAGGTACCTGAAACTGTCCAGTAAGAGTACTCCAGGCAGCAGGATTCATGTGTGCAGAGGACTTCTAGCAGGAGTAGTTTTGACACACAAAGTAGTTATACAGAGGAGGCCAGAGCATGGGTTTTGAGAACTGTGAACTTTATTCAAAGTGAGATTGGAAGCCGTCAGAAGGATTTAAGCAAAGAAGAATATTTTTAAAGATTATTCTAGCTGTCGTAAAAATAATATTCAGGATGTTCTGGGATGGGGGCAAGGGATGAAGCAGGGAGACCAGTTAGGAAGTTATTGTATTAGTCTACTGAGAAGTGGTAGTGGTTTGTGTAAGTGCCAGGAGGGCAGGGCCTTTGTCCTTCGTGTTCCCTGTGTGGCCAGCTCCTGGGGTAGTGCTGGTGCGTTCCGGCACTCGGTTCACCCATGTTGAATTAGAGCAGGTAGCAGTGGAGCCTGGGGAGAGGTGGAGGGATCCAGATTTCTTTCTGAAGCAGAACCTGTAGGACTCCCTGATGAATTGGATATGGCATATAAGGGAAAAGAAGGAATCAAGATGACTTCTAGGTTTTGGTTTGAGAAACTGAGTGAGTGGAAGTACCATTAATTGAGAGTGAGAAACCTTGGAGAATAACACATAGGGGATAAATCACTGCCTATTTTGCACAATTATAACTGATATGCTATTAAGTATTCAAGTACAGATGCCAAGTAGGTAGTTGGATATGAATCTATAACTGAAAAGGAGAGGTTAGGCTGGAGGTATAAATTATAGTGTCATCTGAACATAGAAATTTTAAAACTATAGCAGAGGGAGATTGAGACCATTGTTGAATTTGTTAAAGAAAATTCAGATCTTTGAGTCAAATGAGGGGAAAACAATGACAACTGGAAACTGCTAATTTCTCATTGTTGAAGTGTCAAAGATTTAGTGGAATCAGATTTGCCTTCATTCAGCAAATAATTTGAGTGCCAGGTGGGGTGACCAACCATCACAGTTTATCTGAGACTGTTCTGATTTCAACACTGAATGTCCCACCTTCCAGAAAACCCCTCAGTCTCAGGCAAACCAGGCTGATCATGCCAGTGCCAGGTAACAAGCCAGATGGAAACTTGTAGTAGTATTTGACACAAATGGAGTCACAATTTCAGAAAAGGTTAACATGTTATGAGAAGGCTAAATCATCCCGAAAGTTTCTGGCTGCCTTTGGACTTCACATCACAGGACCTGTCTGAAGTAAACATTTTTTTCAGTGTGGCTAAGTTGCAGGAGAAACCAGTGGAGCTAAAACTGAACTCTACCACCAAAAGAAGCTCGGTGGGCTTTGAGATGAAGTAGGAGTCTAAGACCTATCCTAAAATTTTCAGCTATGTATTAAAATCCTAGGCACTTCGGGGCCCACTTGTGTCTGAGGCCACATTCTTTTTCATGAAAATTCTGAGGAGATTGAGAAGGACTGAGAACCAAATGGATATGTGACCCATCAGACTAGCTTAGTGGAGTCGTTCTCACCAGGAACTATACCCACCTCTACCTATGCCCCCGTCCTCACCCCAGTTAGGATGAAGCATTGGAGGAGGGCAGCTTGGGTTGTCATGTTGACTGAAAGATATTAATTACCAGCATTTAGCAGGCAGGCAGGGGCCAGGTTTGCTGAACATCTGACAATGAGAACTATCCCAGCAAAAAAGCGTTGAGAAACATTGGTTTGTTAAATACTAGAATTCACATTGATATCTTAAAATGTTACTGGATCTAGTACATTAAGCCTGTAATTTTTTCCTTTAATAAAAATGTAGTGCTGTTGATGAAACTTTTTTGGTACAGACATTTTGGCCATAGTCATGTTCTATTAGAACTGGTCCTGAAAAGAATGAGGGAGGGGGGTAGCCAAGGCAAGAGCAGCATCTCTGTCTTACGGGGGTGGGGTGGGGGGGGTTTGGACCTGTGGTCTGAGACATAGCCCTACGTACTTGTCATGCTTTTCCTCCATCGCTGTCGGTGGTGTTAGCTGTTTTTCTCAGTATTCCTCTACTAGTAACATTATGCAATCAGAAACCGCTGTATTTGGCTTTAAATCAGATGTCCGGTTTCTCTTCCCAGACTCATCATAGATGTGAGGTGGTTTCTTCTAATGTTGGAAAAATCATTGTGTTCCAGTTTGTGCCAATTATCGTGTAGGTGATCATCACAACTATAGAAATAGGCTCTTTTTACTCAGCCCTTCCAACTGTACAAATGTGTGGCTTTTGGTCTCTGTTCAGTCTAAAATGGAGTCAATTATAGCCTAACGATTAAGATCACACACTTTGAATCCTTGGTCTGACAATTCTGTAGCATCAGGCAGGTTATTTAACTTCTCAGAGCCTTTGTATTTTTATATAAAAAGTGGGGATTAACCTAATGCCTATCTCTCAGGCTGCTTGTGAGAATTACTTGAGATAATGTATGTAAAGTGCTTAGCGCATGGCTGGAGCACATAAACACAATAAATGGAAATAGTCTTTTTTACAGCTATTATGAGTATTGTATGAAGCTTGCTGGCCTCTTTCCACTTTTTAAAAAGGATTCCTGTGGAATTGATTTTCATGTCATTATTGAGTAATAACTCGGTCAGGTGGTTCCTCTAGGTCTGCCATCACCAGGAAAATAAGGTATTCTCACTTGCGGAGTTTAATTTAAATGCTTACAATCTACAAGTCTATCTGCCGTACTTTGTAACAAATATTCTATATCATTTGCAGTTGGTAGAATTACTGTTGTGATACTGCTGCTTCTCAGCACCTTGAAAATTGATTGAATGTATTTTCATTTAACTTTTTTTGTTTTGTAATTTGCCATTTTACATTGTGAGCTTTGTTAAAATGTTTATTGTATCTCAAAGCACACTGATTATATTATGGATATTTATTAAATGAATCATTACATAAATAATTGGATTTTTATTGTTTGATATTTTCTGTTTGGAACAAAGACATATACTCTTAGTAGACTAGTGTATATCAACTCTTACTTCTCTAGTCCTTGGGACAAGTATTACTGTTAATAATCCATAGTTTTGAATTGACTGTCAGGATGTACTTTCTGTTGTCTTGCTGGAATTAGTGAAGCCTGCATACAGACTTCTAATCATGTAGCTATTCTCTAAAGACTTGGGTTTGAAAGATTAAAAAGCTGTCATGTAACTTGTTGGTTTTATGTGACCAGTGGTCATTTCGCATGGCTATATATCTCTCATTATCTTGTGGAGAATTTCATAGAAGATAGTACTATTGTATGCTATTGCAGAGAGCAGTTGTGTATTCGCAACTCTTACGAGGCTTTCTGACTTACTATTCCTAAAATACAAATATTTTTCTAAAGGTTCTTTGAACTAATAAAATAGACTTAGCATTATATGTCAACAAGGAGATATTTTCTTAATTTTCTGGTTTATATTAAGCATTATCTTTAACTGTTTATTTTAAAAGTACCATATGATAAGAAAGCTGATTATTATACATTATCTATTCTATTGTATTGGCTTTTATATATATACATATGTATAAAAGAATGACTGTCAGTGTAAAGCAAAGGTTAAACTTTTTTCTAATTTTATATATTCCAGGGAGAAACACATCTTATCTTCCCTAAAAAAGCTTCAGTGGAGCAGCTGCAAAAAATTCGTGACCTCATTGCCATAGAGAGAAGTAGCAGATTGGATGGATCAAATAAGAGCCACAAAGTAGAATTATCTCAGCAACCTACAACCAGTGCCAGTACCCAGCTTCCTACAGCGCAGTCTTCAGATCCTAATGGGTTAACCCAAAATGAAGGGAACAGTGGAGGGCGGTCATCAGATCCACCATCTGTGCCAATGGTAACGTTAGAATTAAACCTTTCTTAACTGTTTTTATACAGTGTTGAAACAGCAGAAGTTCTGAAATATGTTATGACTTATTCCTGAATTTATACGCCAGTTATTCTTGGTTCTTATAATTCTAATACATCAGAATTTTCCCAATTCTAAAAAACTCTCAGATTTGTAACAAAAGTTGGGGAAATGGCTGTATTTTATTTACAGTTTTAAATCCTGTGGTTTTTTGCTTCTGAGGCTAAATTTTGTTTATTATTTATAAATGTACCTGTACTTAAATGCCTTGGTACTTAAATCAGTTATACAAATTAACATATAATCTAAAACAAAGTAATGAATTTCCCAGACAGTGGTATAACCATCAAATAAGATTTCATTTACTGCATTGATACTTCTGATCTCAATTTTACCTGCTGCCATTCACCATGAGAATTATTAATTCTAGCAACCTTACCATTATCATTGCCTCATTTCAATAAAAAAATTCAGCTTCTTTGGGTTTAAGGTAAATAATGCATTAATTTACTGATAGTGGTGCTAGCAATTAATGAAGTTGAGTTATTAACATATACAGATATATACTTCTGAAGAGCCGAAATCAAACTGCTATTGTCTTACAGGCACTCTTGGTACACCTAAGTGATCTCATTTAATAGGAAATTGTCCTGTTTACAAAAATCCCTTTGATATAGGTCCTTAATTATTCCTCTCCTCAATTTTTACTATTAGAAAAATGTTCATGACTTTTTTCCTCTTTAATAGATTTTTTTTGTATATTTTATTGAGTATGCTATTACAGTTTTCCCATTGTTTCCCCCCTTTATCCCCTCCACCCTGTACCCCATCCCATCATCCCCACACCTCTTAGTCCATGTCCATGGGCTGCACACACTGGTTCTTTGGCCTATTAATTTCCCACACTACTCCCAGCCTCCCCCTGATTTTTCTATACTAACTTATCAGTAGCCAACTTAAACTCATATTCTTACTTTAAATTTTGTGAAACACCTTGTCATACTCTCCATATAGCAGAACTTTATATAGAGTTAATTATTAAATCTACTTTTAATTTTCTCCAGCTAAATAATTCCACAGACTTTAACCTCACCTCCCCAGTGATCAGATGATTGGCAGTCATTCCTTTGTGTAGGGCTGGAAAGGCCTGAAGCTTGTCTTTTAAAAAAATAAAGAAAAACCTGGCCAGTGTGGCATAGTTGGTTGGAGCATCATCCTGTACACCAGAAGGTCATTGATTCAATTCCTGGTTAGGGCACATGCCTGGGTTGCAGGTTCAGTCCCCAGTTGGGACACATGTGGGAGGCAGCCAATTGATGTTTCTCTCACATTGATTTTTCTCTCTCTCCCCTTCCTTCTCTTCTCTCTCTCTGTCTGTCACTGTAATCAATAAATATATACGTATTTTTTAGTACTTTTTAAAATAAAGTAGTAGGAGCTGGTAGAAGAAGAGACAGTTGCTGTTCTCTTTTATAATTCTTGTTGAATGGTTTCTAAACTTTTTTTTCATGGAACATTAACTCTTCTTTGTGCCTCAATTGACTTAGGTTAACCTTTAAGTCATTAAAATATTTCCTCCTCATTAGTTTCGCAGCTAATGTTTGTTTATAATAATAAGTATGGCAAGTATTTATGAATACTTTCGAGAAGCTGCTAATCGATAATATTGGATCAACTAGTAATGATGCTATGTGGCTACAAGCATCAGATAAAATAGCATATGTGAAAGGAAAGCTTTGTGAACTATGCAGGACTTTAAAGGTTTGTTCTTGGTAACAATAATTCTTTCTATAATGTGAGCTGTTTTATTCCATACAGAGTTATCATAGAGTAAAAGAAAAGTGGGACTAAACTATAATGTGACAGAATAGTAACCCTCCGTAAGCATCCATTCTGTAAAACAGTGGCTTCACTCTTTTTTGATTGTACATCTAAACCAGTGATAAAAATGTTGAGTACATAACCTCACAAATGTCTATTTACTTATAAATTATATACTTCTATACTAATATGGTATGTAATTTATACAACAATCGTGTAAAAAATTGAAGAGTAAAATGAAAGTGAACCTATGATGCACTGCAGTGGGTTCTTTTGTGCCCCTTTCCCGAGCATGTGTATTCCTCCTTGGAACATCAGAGGGCTTCATCAGTTTGGCAACTGCAGCTAAGGTCGATACATAAACAGAAGCATATTTAACCTCTTCCTTGGTACTTCCTTTAAGTACCTCTTCTTTTGAATTTTCTAACTAAAGTGTTAGAATAGATGACACTGAAGAGCATTATGCTAAGTGAAATAAGCCAGGCGGTGAAAGACAGATACCATATGATCTCAACCTACAGGTGGCACCTAATCAACAAAACAAACAAGCAAGCAAAACAGAACCAGAGACATTAAAATAAAAAACAAACTGACAGTAACCAGAGGGGAGAGGGGAGAGGGATAACAGGGGAAAGAAGGGGAAGGGTCATCAAGAAGCATGTATAAAGGACCCATGGACAAAGCCAAAGGGGATAGCATTGAGAGTGGGGTGGGGGAGTTTGGTGGGAGGGAGATGGAGACAACTGTACTTGAACAACAATAAAAATAAAATATTTTTTTTAATGAAAAGATTACCTACTTTGTCTTTTGTGGAATCTCAGTATTGTAGTGTAAAGTGCACAGTGTAATTACTCTTACTGAAAAGCAAATGATGCATGGAAACATTTCATTTTACAAAATAGCTACTTTCTGGAATAAGTAGTATTTTGTTAGTGTTCTGGCTTAGGTAATCCATTCACACTTTCTAAATCTTCTTTAACTTTCTTCCTTTTTTCAGTCCCTAAGCCGGCAATTTAGATATAGTTTGAGGGGCTGTTTGTTTGTTTGCTTGTTTGTTTTTAAACTGTTAATTACCAGAAGACCTCTGGGCACTACACTAAAAACAAAATTTCATTCTACAACCAAAACAAAACAAATTTACAGTTTAGAAGAAAATAAACTGTCTTTCTCAAAGACAAATGCTATGTTAGTAAGTCAGTGTATATCAACTCTTATTTCCCTAGTCCTTGAGATAGAGTATCTTTTTCTGTGTTCCTTAAGGGAGTTGAGAGAAATTTGAATTAAACCTTGTTTTTTATAGCCAACTCTTGGTTATAATCATGATCACTGGCATGTACATTTGTAAAAAGTATTTTGTTATTTAAGCTTTGGTCACCACTGGTTGCTGTACTATGATATTTGACAATTGTATTCTCCTGCCTTGCTGACATTAAATGTATTACTAACAATTAAAATGGACCAAAGTCAACCTGCAAGGGAGTGGTTAAAAAAGCATTTTTCCTACAAAGAAGACAAATCCTGAGCACTGATGAATTTATAACTACTCTAATATTTCTTTGGTTAAATCTGTATCAAGAGAAATTTTGAAATATTAGAGTAAGGTGATTGTCATCGATGTGAAATTTGCTAGTAATTCTTTTCTTTAAGATGTAAAGTACAGGAATATATTGGTACTCAATAAATGGTGATGGTTGTTAGAAACTTACTTTGCTGCTTTTCTATATATTTTATGTAATAGAATTGTATAATATGCAGTCTTTTGCTTCTGACTTCTTTCACTTCATATGTTTTGGAAGTTTATCCATATTATAGGATATATCAGTATTTTGTTCCTTTTTATTGCTGAATAGTATTGCATGCTGGACATTGGTGTTGAATATTGCCTCTATGAACGTTTACATGCACGGCCCTGTGCAGAGTTGTTTTCATTTCTCTTGGGTAAATTCCTAGGAGTGGAACCACAGGGTTGTATGGTAAATTTATGTTTAAAGTTTTAAGAATTTGCCGATCTCTTTTCCAAAATTGGCGCACCACTTTATGTTCTCACAAGCAATGTGTGAATGTTCCAGTTTTTTGATATCTTCACACACGCTTACTTTTGTGTTTTTTATTATAGCCATTTTAGTGGATGTTAAGTAGTATCTTATTGTGGCTTTAATTTGCGTTTCCCTAATGACCCAACTGATTTTTAAATTTGCTGGTTATAGTACTGAGTGTTTACTGTTCCTATAGAAATAACTTCTTGTTAACATTGTATATTTCTATACCTTTTGCCTTTCAAAAGCATATTCAAAACAGCAAAAACAGTTTTTCAGAGACATGGAACTTCATAATGTTAGAAGCATTATGTTTCCAATTTTGCAACTTTATCTAGGATGAAAACGTGATTCTGAAGTATGATCTGCTTAAAATATGCATTTGGCAGTTATTACACAGCTAGTCCAAATGTATGCTTTTATGTGGCGCATGACTACTGGAGACGGTATGAAATTGTTAAGGACTTTTCATCAGCTTTTTTATCACTTTAGAAATTGTTGCCCATTATGTATATGGATATGTATGTATTTATTTAAAATAATTTTTATTTGAATAGAAAAGTCTCAAATAAACAACCTAACCCTACATCTACAAGAACTAGAGAAACAACAACAAAGCCCAGAGTGAATAGAAGGAAGGAAATAGTCAAGATCAGAGCAGAATTAAATGACATGGAGAATAAAAAAAACAATTTAAAGGATCAATGAATCCAGGAGCTGTTTCTCTGGAAAGATAAGCAAAATTGACAGACCACTAACCAGACTCACAAAGAAAAAAAGAGAGAGGACCCAAATAAATAATATCAGAAATGAAAGAGGAAAAGTTAAAATTTTTGAGATCATTTAATTGCAATTATAAAAATAATAGTGTTTTATTAGATCATGATAAATGAGTTATTTTTTAAACTAATTAATCTTATAAGACATCCTCTTAGTCTGGATCTGTATGTGATCTTTATAAGAGGAGGAAATCTCCCCTTTGGACAGAAGATTTCAGTGTCCAATTTCTTGTTTATAAACTTACTATTTTTAAAGGTAAAGTACACCTACATACGTTTCACTAGGAAATTGCTTAAATTACGAGACACATCCTTAAATCGGCATTTTTAGCATCCATTAAAAAGATGATGGGGTCTGTTTTGACACAGAATTATTACATAGGGAAAAAAATAAACTCAGAATACTGAAATTAAACCTACATATGTTGTGTATATGCATATAACTCAGTTTTTCTTAGGAAAAATATACATACTCATTTGTATATTCATTTTGTAACAGGTCTGGAAAGCTATACACAGACATCTTAGACATAATTTCCTCTGAGTGGTGAAACTGTAGGTGTATTTTTTATACCATTCCGTATTTTCTGAAATAACTTTTGTAACATTTTTTACTTTTATTAATAGAAAAAATAGTTTTTCATAAGAAGTAAGTTTATTGAACCCTGGCTGGTGTGGCTCGGTGGATTGAGCACCAGCCTGTGAACTGAAAGGTCACCCATTTGATTCCTAGTTGAGGCACATGCCTGGGTTGCAGACCAGGTCCCTGGTTGGGGGCATATAGAAGGCAGTGCATCTATCTATCTCTTGCACATTGATGTTTTTCTCTCTTTCTCCCTCCCTCCCCCTCTCTCTAAAAATCAATAAATAAAATCTTTAAAAAAAAAGAAAGAAACTTATTGCAGCCACAAGTTGATTAAAACTATTGTTAAAAATTGATTATAGAACTTTTGGGTTTAAAAACAAGTTCTAAATATAAAAGCCATGTAAGTGCAAAGGATTGCATAAAGGTAGAAAGGGCTACTAGACTTGAGAAGCATTGGTTCTTTACTAAAGAAGTGAATTTGCTAGTCCAGCTTCCATTGGTTACAGGATTTGACAAAATATACACATTGCACTTTTTTCTTATAAAGAGTCTTAAATATATCTCACATTCGATACCAGATTATTGGAATCAAGTACAATTGGTGAAAAAGAAAAATCTTTTTGATCTAAAAGATACAGATTTCACATTTTAAACTTCATTTTTATTCCAAATAACTAACTCTCAGGCCATTAATTGCTGCCTCATGTACATGCTTTCTCAGCTGCTGTAATCACCATGCAATCAGCAAACTTATTTTTATGACTTACTTTTTTTCTGGAATTGTGCCAATGAATAAAGAAATAAGGCAAGAAAATAAACTTTATTGTTCAAGATCATTTGACTGCCATTAAAAACCACAATGAATGAGGTAATTTTCAGACTGAAAATATTAAATTGAAAATAAAAATTCCCCAGCTGCATTCTTACCTTCTCAGTAAATGAAAATCTGCATTTAAGGGGCGGTAGGGAAGATGCCACTATAAAAGCCTCATTTTTATAAGAATTCTTTCAAGTAAAAATGGAGACTTTTTTTTTTAATGTTTCTATAACAATTCTGGTAGAGGAGCATATTTCTCCCTGTTGTGAATACCCTGGTTTTCTTTCTATGAAATCAGTCAGGTTCCTTTAGTCATCCGTTGTGCTCATCTCTTCTGTTTAATGGGGGAAATGTATCTGCTCTTAATGAAGACCAGTTCCTCTTCTGTGCCTTCATCCCTTCTCTTCCGTTCCCTCTGGGATCTCACATAGACTGTGCCCAGTCTTGAACCTCTTTTCTTAGGGATTCTTCTTAATGGCATTTAAACTTTGCTTCAAGGCCAGTTTTCATCTAAGGTTGGACCATTGGCATCCGAATAACTTGGACATTCGAATTCCTAGACATACCCCAGACCAGCTAAACCAGAAGGGAGAGGAATAACTTGGGACTCCCTTTTTCACAAGCAGATTAATGTTTAAGAACCTTTTCTATAAGCCCTCTTATCTTAGAAACAAGCCAGCACACAAATATCCCTGGATTCTACATGTCCTGTATTTCTCACTTCCTCTTCATGGGGAGTTTTAGGAAGGGTCTCCTGTACTCACCACTGCATCTCATATACTCCCTAGCAGGTCTTCGTATTATGTGCCCTATCAGTGAAATGTTTTTGATCATATCATCTCAATCTATATTTGTTTATGAATTATATACATACACTTTTATGCCAATATACTATACACATTAAAACAATATAAAGAGGAGGTTAAAAGCAAATAGTGTTTATTGTTTTTTTAAAATGTATTGACTGTCATTTAACGAATGTGGACATGAATCTGTTTTTTAAATTCCCTTCATAAATTTGAATTGGGGAGCTGTCTTTGTCAGATCTCAGTAGACTGTGATTTTTTTTTTTTTTTGGCCTTAAAATATAGCTGTTGAAGGGCTCATACTAAAACAGTAAAATACGTGTTAGCCCTGCAGTTTTCTGGTTTACGTGTGCTTGCATTATTAGTATTAGCATCAATGCCTAGAGGTCTTTGTGATCTTTTTTAAGACCAGGTTGAGGGTTAATTTAGTTAAAACTACATAATATCATCTGTAAATCCTCTTAACCAGGCACATTTAAACTGCAGAACTTTGTAACATTGTGAGAACAGAAGTAGGGATGAACCTACTTCGTCCATTACAACTTGTTTTCCCTGTTAACACTTACAACACCTCTTACTAAGATCATCAGCAAGCGTCATGCTTCTATATTTAACAGATTTTTTCAGTTCCTTTTTTATCTGACCATACATACTTTTAATCTAGCTCAGTTGATCATTTTTTGGTTTTTCTCCTACTGTAAGTAGTTCAACTCTTGACTCTGTTGCTTATATTGAAAATCTGTGGATCATTCCTATGTGTTTTTCTACTTTTCTAACTGCCCCATGGTCCCACAGTTCAGTCACCAAGATGTGTTGATTGTATTTCCTAAATTCTTTTTCATATCCATTCACTTTTCTACCTCCCTCATGTAAGCCACCAGCTCTCTCAAGATCTGTGTAGTCACTCCCCATTGGACCTTCTCATACCTGCTTCTCCACGCTACAACCTGAGTGATATTCTGAAAACACAAATCTGATTGTTTTACTCCCTTGCTGAAGTCTCTTTCGTAGTTTCCCATTACAATGGAAAGAGGTGAGACAAATCTAGCTCCCTACCTGTTGAACTTCATCTTCAGCCTTCTCTCTCTACCATTTTCCCCTTAGTTCTCTACGCTCCCATCTCCTCTCTAATGCTTCACTTTAAACTAACCATGTCCCCTATGCACGTGCTCCCCAGCTACCTACATGCTGTTCCGTTTGACAGGGATGGACTTGCTCTTTCCCTACTTACTAGCTGCTTCTCATCCTTTATATTTTACCCCAAATATCATATAGTCATGGAATTCTAGGGTCATAACCCTGTTGAAAAGTCTCACTAGCCTCATCATTTGTTTTATAACTCTTATCGTACCTATGAATTAACTGTCTGTACCATTATATCCCCAGTGCCTGCCAAATAATAAAAGGTCATTAAATATTTGAATAAATGAACACTGTTGTATCAGTGTTTGTTTCAGTATTCCTATACTGCTTTGTTAGGATCATGACCTTGTCTCTTTCGGTCTCCATTATTTTTTACTTAATGTGGTGGTTCTGTCATTCCTATTAACTGCCTTTCCCCCCTTAGACTATAAAGTGACCATATCTGTCTTGTGCATTATCCCCAGTGCTTAATACAGTGCCTGACATTGAAGTAAGTATTAGCAATGGCTTTTATTGTTTTAATCTATCTCTACCTTTTAATACACATATTTAATTCATTCACATTTACTGTAATAACTAACATGTTTGAACTTATTTCTGACATTTTTATTGTATTTTCTATGTTTTTGCTTACTTGGCTTTTGTTTCTCATTTTTCTTTTCTTTTGGTTTTGTTTAAGTGGGCTGTACCAGAAGTAACTGTTCTTAGCTTGGACTCTCCTCTTTCCTTTTAGAAGTCCAAGCATCCCCCAGCACTGTTCAGAGACACATTCTTTGTTGACTAGGAGTAATGGGGTGAGGGGGTACAAAATGCCCAGGTGTTCCTTCTGCGGGGCCCACCCAGTCTCCCTGCTTAATGCCCACTCCAAGGCCTGGTCCTACTCTTTGCCTTAAGGATTATTTTGAGAACTTTTTTAGTTTTTATAACCACTCCCTCTGGAGGGCATATTGCTGTGATTTCGTCCTTTAATCCATTTGTATATGCCTTTCCTCTTTCAGAGTACTTCATCTTTGCTACTACTGAATAGAGTTTTAAAAAATTATATTACTACAGGAATTTGAAGTGGAAAGGGCAGTCACATGCATTGCACAGAACATTGTCTTGATCCAAGCTTGTGGTAAAGAATTTATCATAACCCTATTTAAATATATTCTCAGTAATATACTCAGAGGGAAAAAATAGATGTTAGACTGTGACACAGATACAGCTATCGCCTAGTACTAATTTTATAAAGGTTTTAAGCATAATTGTTTCAGTAAGTCCATACATTGCTCTTTATGAAATCATAGAACCAGTGTTTTTTATTATATTTTTTGTAGCACATGGAGAAAAACTAATTTCAATTTTTTTCCTATTAGGTTACTGCTGATTCAATCATTCTAAAAGTTCTTCAGTCCAACCTTCAGCACGTGCTAATCTATGAGAATCCTGCCCTCCAGGAGAAGGCGTTGGCTTGTATTCCAGTCCAAGAACTAAAAAAGAGATCGCAAGAAAAGTTATCTCGAGCTAAAAAGTTGGATAAAGGTAGTGGCTTTACATAACCATTCATAGCTAAAAATGCATCATTGCTTGATAAATGGAAACATGAAATGATACCTTTGGCTGTAGACATTGTAAATATCCTATCTATTTGGATTTTTAAGGAATACAATAACAGCATAACTTTATTGCACATACCTAATGGACACGTTGGTTAACATTTTTTTTAATTTTTTTTTACACAGCTATGTATTTCACAGTTTAATCATCATTGGTCGGTGAATTTTTGTAGGTACAGTAGAACTTGAGTCCATGGAATATAAGATGGCATTATTAGTGAATTTTAATGTGAATCTCACAGAAACCATATTCACAATTCATATAATTAAACCATTGGTTCACTTTGGTTAATGGAGAGACATTATTTACTGATTAAGAATGCAGATCTTGAAGCCAACTGCCTGGGTATAAATTCAGCTCTGCCACTTAATTGTGCATCACTGAGAAGTAGTTGACTCTCTCTGCCTCAATTTCTTCATTTGAAAATAGGAACGATAATTTGAAGAAGTAAATGAGGTATTACATGTAAATGGCTCTGAACAATGCCTCCCACATCCATCTTCCAATAATGAAGTTACTGTTATTGTTAATGGTCTTAGGATTTTAGTTATTAAATTATTCCAACTTTAGCATTTTACTTGGAGTTTCTATGCAGTTTCTTATCTGGCTGTTGTAGGGTCTCTGGGGAGAGAGATGATGGCAGTGCTGTATTTCTAAAAGTTCACATTTGATCTAACATTCAAGACTGTCTTTTTTGTTGGAAAACTTTCATCCTATACAGGAAAAGCTGAATTCTCCCTGCCAGTCAACCCTCTTCCCTAGGTAACAGCTTTTATCTTGTGATGTGTTCCTTTCATACCTTTTTCTGAGTACTTAACACTCATTTGCAGTTATCTGTAAAAATAGTTTTAGTTGTGTGGGTTTACGTAATATAGATCATCCCATATATCTTTAGTTCCTTGGTGTTTTTCATTTACTGTTATGACTTAGAGATCTTTTTGACTCTCCGGGGTGTTTTATAGTATGCATGTAGTGTTATTTGTACAGTTCCCTGTTGGAGGACATGGAGAGTTTTTATCATTTTTCTCTAAACACTGCTTCAGTGAAGATTCTTGTAAAGCACGCCTCCTGGCATACATTCACAAATGTTTCCGTGTGGCAGACGTAAAAGTGTCACGAGTGTGTTATGTATTTGTTGCAATAGATCCTGCCAAACCAACCTCCAGTTTATACTAGATGTGTCTGAGGGTATTTGTTTCCCCTTAATGAAATTATTGAACTTCTTTTAAGGACTTCCTGAATTTTTGTTGGTTTTGTTAGTATTCTTACTGATTTGTAGAAGTTCTTTATATATTCTGGGTACTTTTCTTTGTTAGATGTGTTACTTTTTCCCCCTAGTGTTCTCTGTTTAATTTCATTGAGTATTATGAGTATGTGTATTTTGATATTTAAAGTTATAAATTTTATAAGAAAAGTTTCTTATTTTACAATTTTTATCTTGGTTAAGGCCATAAACATTCATAAGCAAAAGTCATAAACATATTCTCTTATAGCTTCTATTACTTCCTATTCTTTTATAGTATTATAGTATTTTCTCTCTATTATATACACACACACACACACACACACACACACACACACACACATTAGGATGAACAAATTACAGTAGGGATCTGTTCTCTTGATAGCTACCTGTCCCGATATCATTTATTGAACAGTCTATCCTCTTAGAACTACTTTGAAAGACTGACTTTATTAAATATGGTTTATCATTTAGAACTGTGTCTTTCAAGACTGTCCTTTGTTTATTGATCTGTTGTCTGTTCTTCACTGTATTACAATATTTTAATCATTAGAATTTTGTAATGTGTTTTGATATGTAATAGGCAAATTTATCTCATTTATCTCATTAATGAAGTTACATTGACTTTTGTGCATTTTTGCTTTCTACATGAATTTTGCATTATTATTTTACAGTTTTTGTTGGGATTGCATTAATTTTGATTAATTTGTGGAGAATTTACAGCTTGAGAATACTGAGTTTTCTTATCTAGGAAACTAATGTTTTTGGCCTTTTTATCTTCTCTGTAGTTTTTCCTATAGTTTTTTATTTTGAAATATATCAAACATAAAGACAAGAATAGAGTATATCAGACACCCACGACCAGCATCAAACTTTATTAGACCTTAATATTATGCCATATATTTCTTCATGTATCAATTTTTAAATAATATTAAATATGTATAGGTCTCTTAGATTTTTTCCCTTTTTTACTTCATTTCAGAGATACCATAACCTTTGAATATGGTCAAGAAAAACCTTTTTATTTGATGAAGTAGATATGATATTATATGTCATGCTTACATGCTAGGGTCATTATATACAGTGTAGACATTGTTGTGTTTCTATGTGTTTTGTGGAGAGTATCCATGGATGAATTATGCTGTATGTTGAAGCACTGATAGAAAAGCTAATAGGATGATTTCTAAAGTGTCTGGGATTCTGTGATTGTTTCATATTTACTTACATATATACCTGATACCAAATTTAATATAGTAATTTTAAAGTGTTTTTCCAAATCAGCTTTTTTTTCTTACTTCCTATCTGTGTTGGAATCAATTCCAGACTGACCGTAGTTCCCTGAGAGATTGTTGTGTTCAGCTCAGGTTAATGCATAATGTCATTTCAAGGGTATACAGGGTTAAACATCCTACTGTTCGAAGTGTGCAGTATATCGTTTACTGTATTGCCGTCTAGTTCACAGTGTACTGATTTAATTTCTTGCGTCAATATTTTGTGCAAACCTTTTCATCATCTTATATTTTCATATATTTTAGCTCATATTTGAGAATAAAATATGTGGATACTTGGCGTTTTTGTCAGCTTTAGCTCTTACTTGGTTCTGTTTTAATTTCTCAGGTACTAATTTAAGTGATGAGGATTTTCTTCTGCTGGAGCTTTTACACTGGTTTAAGGAAGAATTTTTTCAATGGGTGGATGACATTTCGTGCAGCAAATGTGGTGGCAAGACTAAGTCTAGAGGTGAAGCATTATTTCCCAATGATGATGAGCTAAAGTGGGGTGCGAACAGAGTAGAAGACCATTATTGTGATGCATGCCAGTTCAGCAGTCGATTCCCGAGGTGGGTATCCACTGGGCAGTAAAGTCAGAGCAATCACTCTACAGAATGGGTAGGAGAGAATTTTTATTACATGAACTTTTTAATTTTCATTTTAGTTTTTAGGACGGGGATCAACAAGCTATGCCTGGCAGGCTAAATCCAGCCCCACATCCTATTTTTGTAAATAAAATTTTATTGGAACACATCCATACTGCTTTGCTTATGTGTCCAGCCTGCGGCCCACAGGCTGCATGCAGCCCAGAATGGCTGTGAACACAGCCCAACACAAAATCATAAATTTACTTAAAATATTATGTGATCTTTTTGTGATTGTATGTCACAGTGTATTTAATGTGTGGCCCAAGTACAACAGTTCTGCTGGTGTGGCGCAGAGACGCCAAAAGATTGAACACCCCGTAACTGTTTTTGCGTGGCAGTGACAGAGTTGAATACTGACAAGAGAGATCATATGGCCTGTAAAGTCTGAAATAATTACTGTCTGTCTTTTTATAGGAAAAGTTTTTTGAATCTTGCTCTTGAGTAGAAATTGAGTATAGTCCTAGCACATTTAATATTGTTAATCTTCCATTCTTTTAATACATAAATTTTAATGTTCTGATAACTTTAATAATAATACTTGATAGAATATAAAATACTAATAACAATAATAATACTGATAATTGTAATAGTAAATACAATGCTGCACTTAAAATAATCATCAGATGGTAATATGGAAGGTGAAAATATAGTACAATGATATGTATATATATGCACACACACACATACTCATATATATACACATATACTTTTTTTTTTTTAACTACAGAAGTTTGTTTTATTTAGGTGCCTCCCCTGCCCAACCTAACCTACTCTCGTATCTCAAATTTTAAATTTGGGGAAATCTGAAATTTTCAGTTAATTTTTTCTATTAATTTATAAACCTCGTACCAGATTTTCTTAATTGGCAATACTTACAAAGCTTGGATGTATCATCAGGCAAGAAGTTATCATGCATTAGAAGTAACAAATTTTGTGGGCTTAGAGACTCAGTTCTATCCTAACTGGGAACCATCCTTGTGATATACAGACTGGGATAAACAAAATCCAGTATCCAATAATTAACTAAAATTTGTGCAAGCTATTTCTTCACTCAACATACTTTTACACAACATTGCAAAGATTTGAAGATAAAAGATACATAATTAAATTCCTCTCAAAAATTCTTTCTAGGCAATTGAATATACACTGATAATGCAGTGTAGAGGGACGGAGGCTAACATATTTATATAGTGCTCTATTTTTTTTTTCTTTCTAAACATTTGCTTGATTTACCGTTAGCTGCTCTCTATTGGATTGGGAAGATGAGCACTATTAATTAGAGGCCGAGCTGGTCGTTCAACTTGGCACAAGTAGTGTACGGAAGATGGGGATATAGAATATTCTAATTCTGGTGTTTTACTTTTTAATGTAAATTTATAACTTTTTCATTGACTTAATTACCTAAATTATAAATTCATTTAACTTATTTTAGGCAAGAGCACCGATTGAGCCTTACTTGTCATCGCAGAGCCAATTCATTCATGTAGTTGTGTCCTTCCCTCCCAGTCTCAAGGCCAGCATTTCTGCTCAAAATCCTCAACACAAATACAAAATTTACTGTTCTACAGTTTTGTGATAATTTTATAATTGGAGACATAACATCTTTTTAAAAACAACCTCCAAATCAGCAAGCACCACATTAAGTAGTTCAGAAAAATAAAATTTTAATCAAAGTGATCGTTAGATACAAAAGTAGTATTTTAAGTGAAACTGAGTTCAACTAAGCTTTAAGAGTTTTCTTGAGTAGTCTGTTCAAGTTGTTTACTTTTTAAATACAATGAGCTAATCATACTGCTTGTTACGGTAATACTGATGCTCAAAGCAGACTTCCTGGAGAATCTCTCCGGGCCAATCCTGTCTGTCCTTCAAGGCCAGCTCAAACACAAGCTCTCTTGCCCAACCACTCTCCTGTAACACTCATCTGACCTGTTGTATGGTCTGGACCACATTCTGCTATTATAGTTAGCTCTGTTAATTCCTTCTCCCTCTTGGGACTGTAAACTCCTTGAAGGTTGTACCACTGTTTAATCATTTTTACCAAGGATTCTAGCACACTGCCTCATATACCCTAGGTTCTTTAATCATTACGAATATGAAATTAGAAATATTACTGATAAGTACAGAGGTAATATAAATTCTTTTAAATTCTTATTTTTGATAATGAACCGAAGCTTGTTGTTGTTATTATTTAAAACCAGGTATAATAACCCTGAAAAACTTTTGGAAACGAGATGTGGACGGTGTGGCGAGTGGGCCAATTGTTTTACACTGTGCTGCCGAGCCTTAGGGTTTGAAGCTCGCTATGTTTGGGATTACACAGGTACAGAACTGGTATGGGCAGAGAGTAGTAGTGCTTTGCAAATTTAAGGATTGGGATTTACAGTCTGGACTTGTTATTTTCTGTCTGTTATTTTCTGGCCTTGTTAGTCTGAGCTTCCATTTGCCTTTAGTAAAATAATAGTAATACCAGCCTAATGGGTTTTTTGTGGGGATCACAAGATTTTTGCAGTACACCTACACCTAGTGTTTTTGCTTAGTGCTTTGCACTATAAATATTCTTTTATTAATAATTTACCATGACATTTTTAGTGATGGTGTTTCTGGGTAAGAATGTGTAATAATGTGCTATAGAAATCTTCACTTTTGTAGGGATTAGCATAAAAGATTTAGTAATCTTAAATCTTATTATACAAAACAGTAATAAAAGCCATGTGAAATTTATATTGTCCTTATTTAGAAATGATTAATATGTCATCTACATGTTAAAAAGTTGTTTTCCTTGTACTTAGCGTTTTACTTGTGTTTCATTTTTTTTTTAATAATAAAATGAATCCTTCACTTAATAGTTATTCTCTTACAATCAAATACAGAACATCAGTAACCAGAGATCCTCTGTTAGACCACCTTCTGGTGCTGGGTCGTAAAGGTCGAGAAAGACTGTCACATTCAAAAGTGACATTGACTTCTTTATAGTAACAAACAGATCCCTGTGTTTTGTATGCTGTTGTTCAGTATGTCCACCATTTTTAAAGTCATGGTTCACATTATTATTTTTAACGAAGCCTGAAACTGACTCCACAAACACTTTCAAGGATTTCAAAAGAGACAGAAAACAAGTGTTCTAGAGTATTGTGTTCCAAAAATGTTCAGTCTAATTAACTAAAATCTAGAATATTACAAATAACTTTATTATGTGATTCTTAAGAGTTTGTATATAGTTATTGGAAGTCATTCTGGTTTCATAAACTTTTTTCCCCTTTTACCCTGTTGCTTTCTTGTCCCTCACTTGAACAGACCATGTCTGGACAGAAGTCTACTCTCCCTCTCAGCAGCGGTGGCTGCACTGCGATGCATGTGAAGACATCTGTGACAAACCGCTCCTCTATGAGATAGGGTGGGGCAAGAAACTTTCCTATGTCCTGGCATTTTCTAAAGATGAGGTAGGTCATTAAGAGAGAGAATTTTTTTCAAAGAATAAAATACAATTTTTGACAGCTTTTGAAAGTATAATTGACATGCAAAAAGTGGCATATATTTGAAGTGTACTATTTATTAAATTGTGTCATTTATTACACCTATGAAATTACCTTTATAAAATCAAGATAGTGAACATAATCACTATCCTTGGAAGTTTCCATATGTCCCTTTGTTATCCCTGCTGCTTTTCCCTGTCCAAGCAACCACAGATCTGCTTTCTGTCATTATAGCTTAATCTGCATTCCTAGAGTTTTATGTAAATGAACCATGTATTACATAGATGGTCCTACTTATGACCATCGACTTTACGATGGTTGAACTTACAATTTTTCAACTTTATGATGGTGCAAAACCAATGCACATTCAGTAGAAACCATACTTCAAATTTTGAATTTGGTCATCGTCTGGACTAGCGCTATGCGGTGCCATACTCTCAGGTTACTGGGCAGCAACCTGCAGCTCCCTGTGAACTGTTCGGTCACAGGGTGAATAATCAGCACGCTATAATGTTCTAGTATTAAGTGCATTTTCAGCTAATGATACTTTTAACTCATGATACCTTTATTGGGCTGTAACAACATCACAAGTCAAGGAGCATGTGTATCCTCTTTTTGGTGGGGTAAGGATGGGAGAGTCTGGTTTCTTTTACGCAGTGTAATTATTTTGTGATTCATCCATGCATTTTCATGTATCAATGTTTGATTCTTTTTATTGCTGAATACTGTCTCATTGTATGGATATACCATAATTTGTTTATCGATTCACCTATTGATGGACATATTTGGGTACTTTCCCATTTTTTTATTATTTCAAGTAAGGTTGTTACATACATTCAACACAAGTCTTTGTATAGGCGTATGCTTTTTTTCCTTTGGAACATACCTAGAAATGGAATGGCTAGACCATATGGTAGGTTTATGTTTAACTTTTTAAGAAACTGCTGTACTATTTCCCAAACTGACCATGCCATTTTATAGTCTCACCAACAGTTTGTGAGAGTTCCCAGTTTCTCCATATCCTTGCTAACTAACATTTATTATGGTCTCATCCTTTAACTTAAACTTTTTCACTAGACGTGTAGTGGTATCTCATTTAGTTTTCATTTGCATTTCTTGAATGACAAATAATACTGAGCATTTTTTTATGTGCTTATTTTCCATTGATGCCTCCTCTTTGCCCATTTTTTAATGTTTTTTTCTTTATTATTGAGTTTTGAAAGTTCCTTATATATTCTGAATGCAAGTCCTTTATTAGATATATGCTTTCAAAAAATTTTTTCCTTATCTGTGGCTTATCTCTTCATTCTCTAAATGACTTTTGAAGAAAAGAAATGGATGAAGTTCAGTTTATCAGTTTGTTCTTTTATGAGTCATGCTCTTTGATGTTGTATCTAAGAAATTTTTCCCAAGACAATAATTTTCCACTTTGCTTTTCTTTAGAAGTTTTATACTTTTAATTTTACACCTTGAGTTCATTTTGTATATACTCCAAGTTGTGAATTGAAATTCATTGTTTTGCGTGTGGATAACAAATGGTTCTAGCACTGTTATTCAAAAGATTATCTTTTCTCATTTGAATTGCTTTTGTGTCTTTGTCAACAATCAGTTCTATAATATAAATTTTAGACACTAAAAAATGGAAAAAGTTTTTATTTATTGAATTTTGTGAAATTTATAGATGAGTTTTAAAAAGCCTAAATATTGTGAAAACTTCATTTTATTATAGTCTCTTTCCTGGAATGTGCCAATTAGAGAATGAATAAAAAACACATTCTCAGGTGTTTTTTCACAGGTTTTTAAACTTTAAACAAAGAATGGCATTTAAAATTTTATATTTAAGAATTACATTCTAGGTATTTAAGGTTGATGGCTGTAATCTTCTTAAATATTTGTGTTCTATAATTTGAGGTGGTTGATGTCACTTGGCGATATTCTTGTAAACATGAAGAGGTAATCTCCAGAAGAACTCAGATTAAAGAAGAATTACTTCGAGAAACTATTAATGAGCTTAATAAGCAGGTAGGTGATGGGCATTTGTTATTTTTGAGAGGACATTTGAAGGTTTTTATATAAGCAAGAGCCAGTTTTTAACACATTGAAATTTTTAAAGTTGTAGCATTATTTTGCAAGCAAAAATATTTTTATACTTTAAATGTCTTTTTGTTCATTGAAAATTTTCATGACCTCTTTTAAATACTGTACTTTTTTTCATTACATTGTCATATCTCTTACAGTTCAGTGAAATAAAATTTCAGTATATATAATACTTGACAAAAAGCATTGTTGTTTTATTTATCGAAGTAATTGTGTCTTGAATGTGATTACATACACACACTAACTCAAGTATGGAAATTTCTGAAACAAAGCACAGGGAATCATTACAGTGACTACTTCCAAGAAGACCTGGGAGTCCAGTGAGGGAAGATTCAGTTTTTATTTTATACCCCTTTGGTAGTATTGAAACTTTACTATATACTTGTTGTTTTTTTTTTAATAATTAAAAAAACAAACAATTTTGCTGCTGGAAGGCAGTTAGAATATGGCCAGATCACCTTAATGCAGTCAGTGATTGAGGTTCAAGGTGAGCTTTCAATCTATTTGGAATTTCACCTTCTAATGTATAGCTCTTCAGAGACCCTAAGCTGGAAACCCCTCCCCTTCAAAGGTTCTGAACTCCAGCTATATACTTGCCAGCACTTTTGTTTCTGCTAAAAATTCTGCTTTGGCTTTCATCACTTTAGCTTCCATTTTGTGCTTGGTTTCTCAGCCTCTCCTCCTCATTTCAGTTAATAATCATGAAATGCCTGGAAGGGAAAAGAGGTGTAGTACTGATTCACCTGAATTTATTTCTTCTCTTGGGATCTTAGCTTCTTCAGTTCTGGCTACATAGCTGTTCGCTGTTTTATTCAAACAGGTGTTTGTATGTATGTATCTGTATGTATGTTTTCCCCCTTTTCTTGCTTTTCTCAGCAGGATAGTTGGTCTGACACAGACTAGTTTATTGTGGCCAAAATCAGAGTTTCCTACCTTTATTTTAAATCTAGGACAGTAAAGGTCATGGAGAGTTGGATATAGGTATAAGAATAAGTTTTATAAAATTATTTTGAATTTTCTAGTGTCCATTTTATTTTTCAAATAATTATACATATGAAAATAAAGTTTGTTCCTTCTTTCAAGATTCCCTTAAAATACAAGTGTTTTAACTATGTTCTTTCTTAGAGGGTGGACCTCTGCATTTTCCTAATCTTAATGACTTCTTTTTAAAACATTAATTGCAGAGACAAATGTCTTTCTCAGAAAACAGAAGAAAAGAGCTTCTCCAGAGGATAATTGTGGAGCTTGTTGAATTTATATCTCCCAAAACCCCTAAACCTGGAGAACTTGGTGGAAGAATATCTGGGTCAGTGGCTTGGAGAGTAGCCCGAGGTGAAATGGGTCTAGAGGTATTTAACTCATTATCGCTTGATAATCTTCTCACTTTCCTGCTTCTTATACTGTACTCTTTACTATTGAAAAATGCATTGACCATGACCTTTCAATTGTAATTACTAAAAAAATGTAAACATTTAAACGGAGCCAATAATTGATTGACATAGTCTAATCACATACAAAATTAGTCTTGCCTTGGCTGGGTTGTCCAGTTGATTGGAGTTTTGTCCTGTGCACCAAAAGGTTATGGGTTCTATTCCAGGTCAAGGCACATACCTAGGTTGTGGGTTCGATCCTGGTCGGAGGTACGGGAGGCAACTAACCAGTCAATGTTTCTATTTCACATCAGTGTTTCCCTTTCTCCCTCCCTCCCTCCATCCCTCCCTCCATCTCCCCCTCTCTCCCTCCCAGATCTAAAATCAATAAACATATCCTTGGGTGAGGATTTTTTTTAAGAGTTAGTCTAATCACATACAGAATTAGCAAAACATTTTAAAAGGATTTTTCTAATTACCTGTAAAATTTTTGTATAGTATAACTTCTACTGACATATATACAGAAAAATGCACAAAGTATAAGTGTACAGCCAAACACAAATTGAGTATCCATGTCATCACCAACCAGAATAAGAAATAGGAATAAGAAATAGACCATCAGAAAGTCAGAAACAACTGTGAGTTTACTTTTAGTCACTGCCTTCTGCCCCAGGGTAACCATTGTTACGGTTTCTGATTAGTTTTGCCTGTTATTATGCTTGACATCAGTAAACATATATATGTACCCTTTTGTAAATGGTGTCTTTATCTCAACATTGGTGAATTCATACTTGTTGCTTCATGTTTATCGTATGCATATTCTCATTGCTGTATAATATCCCATTGTATGACTATATATATTACATGTGTTATACGTGTCATACATATAATACACATGTGTATTTTATATGTATGACACATATATAATTTATCCATGCAACTATTGATGGGTACTTGGGTTGTTTCTAGGTTTTGGCTCTTAAAAATTATGCTACTGTGAACATTCTTATGCATGTTTTCAGTAAATATATTTACACATTTCATTTGGGTATATACTAGGTATATAGTTGGAATTGCAGGGTAATAGAGTAAGAGTTATGTGCAGCTTTAGTACATACTGCCATAGTTTTCCAACGTGGTTGTACCAGTTTACTCTCACCGGCAGTATGTGAAATTTTTCCATATAATTAGTATTCTCTCTCTTTCACTTTAGCAGTTCTGGCAGTATATAGTATTAATATGTTGTGATTTTTAATTTGCATTTTGGTCATGACTAATGAAATCGAATGCCTGTTCTTTAAATTTGTGGATATCCTCTCTTGGGAAGTGCTTAAGTTTTGCAAAGTAAGGTTTTAGTTCATTTTTAAAAGGTCTGTTTTACCCTTTTTTTCCATATGACAATTTTACAGTGGGAAAATAATAGAATTTGGGTAATTTAGCTGATGAAAGTGTTTATTTCTTGTTATATATTTGCATACATCTGATATTGGCTAGAAATTATTGCTAGTGTGATTACTATTATATTGTCAAGCTATCTGAAGATACCTCTTGATTAATCTCCCAAAATTGAATAATGAACAGTGGAAGTATAATGTCTATAATTAGAGGCTATAATTAGAGGCTAGGAAAAGCCCTGTAATAAAAATTAAGAAAATGCAATAGTCTGTCCCTGGTCCTTAGGGAAGCTAAAGTTGACTCACTAGGAAGTATTTTATATGAAGGTCTAAGGTGATACGTCATGAAAAATACTTGAAAATAACCCATCACAGTATCAATATCGACAGCTCTAAACAAATTAAAGTTTTATATCTTCTTTTTCTAAACTTGCCATTGTTGCAGCTCATTTCTCCAGTAAAGAAATATGTCCAAAAGGAGTGAATTACTCCTTGTAACTCTGTTTGCTTTTTAATTTATCCCAGCATATTTAGCAGGCAGTTGGAAGTGTTGGTTCAGCCATAGAATTACAAGATCTAAATTCAACAAATAATTCAAATCACTGCTGATGCTGTACAAGTTACAAGTATAAATCAAAATGAAGCCAATCTAAAAGGGCTAATTTAATTCACAGCTGTGTTCAATTTAAAACATTGATCTCATTTAGGTCTTCAGTTCTTTTTCTTTTTTTGGATGAGTGTGCTTCCTTTTGTGTGGCCTATAAGTTTAAACTTTAAAAATACAAATTGGGTCATAGGCTCAGATTGTTTCCCCTTCTGAAAATTTTTTTAAAATTTCTCAATTACTGGAGTCCATATTAGGGCCATGGATTTAAAATGTCATTTTCCTCTTTAGAAATAGATGTTTATTTTAAAAGTAAATTGAGAAATGTCAGTCCTAAAAAATTACAGAACTATGCCTTGAAAGAGTTGGAAAAAGAAGAAAAACATTACTGATACCATTTCCACAAGGAATAGCTTTATCTTAGATTTAAAAGATTTTGTGAAATATTAATGTCATTCTTATTAACAGATTGTTCAGTTGCCATACATGGTATGTTCAGTAACATATATTTTTCTTTTCCCTTTTGCAGCTAGTTATCTTTTGTAAAATAGTAGATAATGCTGCTTTAAATTTTATTTCCATTTGGCTTATGTCCACTCTGAAATATCTTTGCTGTTACATGCTTGTTTTGAAGTATAATACACAGACTCATAATACCAGTATCTAAAAATAATGTTTTTCTTTTAACAATATGGCAGTAATCTTCACAGGTTCTACTAGGATATGACCTTCTTATTTATACACTTAATGTTACTGTTTTTTAACTCTAACAGTGATTATGTGAATGTGTGTGTGCATGTATACACAAATACTTAGGTTTTCTTTCTCTAAGATATACATTCTTATTGACTCTTGTACATTTGAAGTTTTTATATTGTTTAATACCTAGTACCCAGTGTACCCGATAATGTAACATAAATAGCATTGCCTGCTTTCTTGATTGATTAGTAAATACCATAGCAAGACATTAACACGGACCAGAGCAGTGGTTCTGCAAAAGTGCATGATTTTGCCTTCCAAGAGACATTTGGCAATGCCTGGAGATATTTTGGTTGTTGCACCTGGGAGGAGGGATGCCACTGACCTCAAATGAGCAGAGGTTCGGGATACTGCTGAATGACCTACCGTGCACAGGGCAGCCCTCTAGAACAAAGAATTAATATGACCCAAAATGCCACTATGCGGGTCTAAGGGAGAGAAACCATTGTGTTAGTGGCATATGAGGTTCAGATAAATACATCATCATTCTCAAACTTTAGATTCACTCAGTGGTTTTAGGATTTCTGGGGACTGTTTTACATTAACACAAACATGGATTTATTTGGGGGGTAGAATACACAATTTTAAGGTAAAACCTGAGCTTTTATACACATGTAGACAATTGTACCCAAGCTCCTAGACATTCTCCTACCTTACGGCATCAAGAAAGGACACTGAAATGTGTCCTTTAGGGTGAGGATTGAAGGACAAAAAAGAATCAGATATGTGGAAAGTAGAAAGAACAGCACTCCAGACAGCAGGAACAGCAGGTGTCAAGGCCCTGAGGCAGAAACAAGTGAGGCCTTTTTGGCGTACTAAAGGAAAAGTAATATGGTGGGAACATAGAGACAAGGGAAGAGTAACATGAGATCTGATGGGAGAAGCAGGCAGGGGACAGACAGATCATGTAGGGCCCTATAAGCCTTGGTAAAGGTACAGAGTTTAAGTACAGTGGCAGTTAGAGGAATGAGTTAAGCAAGGAAATGACACACTGCAATTTACATTTTTTTAAAACTTACTTTCATTACAGTGTGGAGCATGGGTAGAAAAAGTAAAACTTGAAAGCTGGGAGTCAGTTGTAGGAGACAATTGCAGTAGTCCAATTAGGATGTGGTAATGGTGGAAATGGAAAATAAATGAATTTAGGTGAAATCAGAGCTATTGTTTTTACTTCCCATTTTCTGTCTTATAGCAGCTGGTGCTATATCAACATTATACTGATTATGTTTAACATATAAAATATTTTCCAAATTTTTCAGTGGCACCAATTTTTCATTTCCTTTCTTTAATTTATTGATTTTAGAGAGAGGAAGGGAGAGAGAGAAAAACATCAATTTGTTGTTCCACTTATTTATGCGTTCATTGGTTGCTTCTTGTATATACCCTGACCAGAAATCTAACACACAACCTTCTCTTGGGGATGATGCTCTGAATGAATGAGCTGCCTCGCCAGGGCCCAGTTTTTCATTTTCAACTTGAAGAAATCTCCTACCATTATCTCCGTCTCCCTTACTCCATCCCTCCCTCTCTTCTCCCTTTCCTCCCTTCCTTTCTTCTCCCTCCCCCCGTATTTAAAGATAAATATATATATTTATTTATTTCATTATCTTGAAAAACTAATTCTGCTTTCTTTTTAAGAAAAAAGAAACTATGTTCATCCCCTCTGAAAATGAGAAGATTTCTAAACAGCTTCACCTTTGTTACAATGTTGTGAAAGATCATTATGTTCGAGTTTCTAATAATAATCAGACCATTTCTGGATGGGAAAATGGTGTGTGGAAAATGGAATCCATATTCAGAAAAGTTGAAAAAGACTGGAACATGGTAACTTAATGCATGAAACTGTTTAAAACCTTTGTCATTGTTTAAAAAGATATAGATTGGCTTCATTTTTCAGTTGTGCATAATGTGAAAACTGATATGTCAAAATTACTTTTAGTTTTCCTTAACCCTGTAAAAGAAAATCCTGTCCCCAACATTTAATCAAGAGACCAAAAGAAATTTTTGCATTTATAACAAGCAAGTATCTGTTTTCATCAAAGAGGCTGAATTTAATGCTTTCATGGGAAAAAATAATCAGGCATATGACCAATCTATGGAACTAATTTTTGCCTAAATATATGAAGTATATTGTTGTTTAATTTCTTTACAGATATGTATTGATTCCCTACTAAAGACGGGCTGTTGGGGAATATAGCATTTAGTTCAAAGTCACAAGAGCTAACCATTTAATGCACTTTTCATTTCATAATAATGTAGATGATTGAGCAGTGATACTGGTTATTAATACTCTCTTAAAGATTAAAGAAATGGATTGCTGGGCCTGTAGTAGTTCCCATATGCCAACTTTCATATTGTTGTCACGTGTTATCTGTAACAAGTAAGAGGCTTTGCTTTTAATCTGCCCAACCCCTTAGACATGCACCAAAAATAAACTCAGAGCTATTCAAATGACCCCCATAGATCTAACCATACTATTGATAGATTTTCGTAGGAGTTAATGAACTTATTGAGAGCTTTTAAAGTTAACTTGACAAAGGTTTGCGTGGGATGGGAGTTGTTCACTTGTCAGATATTGGGTAGATTAAAGAGTAAGTCACAGATTAACAAACTGCTAGTGTTACGAGCACCCACTCTTACGTGCTTATCACTGTAGTAGGCACTAATCAGAGTTCAGAAGACATACAGAGATGAGGCCCCTGGTTTTTTCCCCAGTCATAAGTGTTTGTTCTAAAACTTATCTTGGTGATCTTTTTGTATTAAACCAAGAATAGCTTATAGCATTATTGAAATTGTAGATTTAGGAATTTTCTTGCTTAGTTAAAGGAGGACATAAAAAAACTAGATAAAATGCAAAATTTTAAGATTTAAATCTATATCTGTATCTGTAATTGATTATATAGTTGATGAGAGGCACTGAACTTCTTCTAGAAGACTATTCTTAGCCAAAAATTTTTTCTGAACAGAAGGCAATATAGAACAGATGTTTTTTTAATCCAAGTACTAAACTAGTCCAGCATGGCATTCTTCCTAACTAGCAGTGTGAATGAAGAAAGTAATGGTAGGGGAAATGATGCTGTGTTGTGGAAGGCATGGTGTGCTGAGAAGCAGGTCTGGGGTATGGCATATGTCCTGGCAGTGCTATTCACTCATTGGCTCATCAGCAAACATTTACTGATGCCTGTTGTGCTAGGCATTGTTGTCAGCTACATGGATAAAAAGATGAAGGTACAGCTCCTGCTCTCACAGTCTAACAGGAAGCTGAAGCGTAAACAGCCATGTTAACCATGATAAAGAGTGCTATAATAAGGGTATCAACACATCGCTATGGAAACACTGAGGAGCGAGTAATTAGCTCTGGCTGTGGGAGCTGGGCAGAGCTCCACGGAGCAGGCAGCATTTGAGCTGGACGCCAAAGGATGAGTAGGTGTTCATGAGGCAAGGGAACAGCAGGGGGAGAGCGTGGAGTACATGGCACGTTTTGAGATTTCTAAATAAAGCAATGTGGCCAGAGGAGGTGTGTTGTGTGAGAAAGATTTAAATAATGTAAACGAGATGCAAAGGCGATTAAATGAAAAACCGGCCCCTACTCAAGTCAGGTTTATACCTTGGTATGCTTTTACAAAGGGCATCATTTTAGAAGTTGAATGAGTCAGTTTTCAGTTACAATATTTAGTGCCAAATGAAGAAAAATACTAGAATCTTTATATTATAGAGACTCAGAAGTAATATATTAACGTTAAAACTTGAGTTTCCCCCTACATCAGTATTTTTAGTTCTGTACTGTCATGTCCCCAAGTTAGGAATTGTCTAGCTCCACTAAATAGAAGCAGCCTATTTTCTTTTCTTTTTTTTTTTTTTTTTTTTGCCAATTACAGTTGGCATTTAGTATCATTTTATATTGGTTTCAGGTGTACAGCATAGTGGTTAGACAGCTGTATAATTTACGAAGTCATTCCCCCTAGTAAGTTTAGTACCCACCTGGCACCATACATAGTTAAAGCAATATTATTGACTATATTCCCTATGCTGTACTTCTACATCCCTGCGACTGTTTTGTAACTGCCAATTTGTGCTTAATACTTTGACCTTGACTATTTCTTACACACCTTTCCCCCATAATTCCAGACTGGAATCAAGGCAGATCATATGCAGCCTGCTCTTGGGTATTTAGAACAGATTCTTCTACTCTTTCAGAGAGGTAGCAGGAGTACAGGGACTTAATGCATTATACTACTTAGCAAGTACAGTCTTCAGTGATGGGTGGATTTGAAAGGAATATAAAAAGCAACAAGACCAACTTCCTCTTTAGGAGGAAAATGATAACATCTTGGTAAAAGGGAAGCTAATGACTTCCCAGCTAGTCTCCCTGCATATGCCCTGGTCCCATCCAATCTGGCCCTTGCTGCCTTCCCTGACCTTGCTTTGCAACATGATGCGCCCACCCCTGCGTTATAGCTGCCCTGCCCTTGTGCCCACTCCACAGAACCTCCTTTACTCACTTTTTTGTTAGGCTAACTTATTCTTGTCCTTTACTTGGCTTAAACCTTACTCCCTTCACTCCCAGCTGACCGAATTCATTTTCCCCTTTATTGACTTACTACACCATGTACCTCTCCTTCATGACATTTATGCAACAAATACGCGTGAGAACAGATTATTTGTCTCTTGCCTACTAGATTGTACATTTCCTGGGCAGAGACCTTGTCCTCTTATACCCAATTTTGTACTACTGTCAGTATTCATATACCTGTTGTAGTATCTGATACATAAAAATGTTTAGTAAAGTTTGCGGAATGTAAGACAGAATGATTGAGTATATATGGCATGAAACCTGCATCACCCCAGGGCTATGTAGACCACCACAGTAACCCTGTCTTCATTCAGACTGTGTCCCTTGGATGTTCTTACATACTTTGCATTTGGGAGTAATTTTATCATTCTTTTTGTCACTGGAGTCATTTTAGCACTTTTTGATGTATGGCATTATGTCAGGAATTGATTCATTTAGTCATTCAGCAAACATGCACATTGTCAGACATTGCACTTGGCATTTAGGACATAATGTTGAATTAAGAAGCAGGCGTCGAGGTGAACATAGGCTAGTGCAGGAGAAAGACACATGGACCAGCTATTTAGATTAGTAAGGCAGGTGCTGGAAGCATATGTACACTAAGGGAAAGAAGGCAGAAGGAAGTACTCTTGTCTCTTCTTGAGGGAAAGCCTTGCAGAAGAAATAATCTGAGTGGGCTTTTGGAGGAGCAAGCAGAGGGAGAGTTTCTTGGTGTAAAAGGACGGGATGTAGAAGGGCAGGGTATCTGGGGGCATGAGAAATAGCAGGTGTAAAAGCATCGAGGAGGGAAACAGCTACTATGTCCAGGGAAGAGTAAGTAGTAAGAAATATGGGATAGAATAGTGGGAAATGAGAGTAGAGAGGTAAACAGCTGCCAGGTCCCAGGGGCTTGGATAACCTGGCAATTATGTAATAGGAAACCATGAAAGAGTTCAGGCAAGGAAAGGAGGTGATCATGCTAGTGGTCCAGAGGCTACAAATGGAAAAAGCCAGAGCGTAGTATAGGAAGATAACAGGTGGGGGCTGACAGTGATTCATGTTTGATTTCAGTGATAAAAAGGAATAACCAAAAATAGGATTCACGAACACCAGTTTCCCATCATTCAATTAAAATCTCTTGAAATACAACTGCACTGCTGGGTATCTGTAGGAATGACTGACTAGAGCGTCTTCTGTGAACTTAGAGTTAATCCTAGCAGCCTAAACAGAAGAATAATTTTAAGAGCATATTCACCTCAAACAGTACAGTACAAACCAAACCTCCAGGAATCCGTAGCAGCAAGCCAAGCAGCCTGGCCTGAAGTAGTCAGGAAATGTCTGAATGGAAATCTTCTGTGGAATGTGAACGACGTGGAAAAGCTGACATGGAAATTGTTCTCAGTCATGAAAGTAGCGGTTACAGACACAACTCAAAGGACAAGTGTCATTTGTGTACATTGTGAGTGTACACTTAGACCCCGAGCCACAGACACATGCTCTTGTTCCCACCCACAGGTGGTGATATGCCTACATGGCCTTACAGATGACAGAGTGGGGAACTGGAAGGACACCATATAGATTTCAGCCTGTAGGAGGAAAATCCTGTTACTTCTGTAATGTCACTACTGCTAATGTAGGGGTAGCAGCCCTCACCTCTTAGTAGTTCCACAGATTGCAAAAACAGACATATATAGCTATACACGATAATGACACCTATGAATTTTAAAAGCCAACAGGCAAAAAGTTGTCTAACATAACTTTAAGACTTTAGGAACACCCAACAGTTACAAAAATGCTTTTTGGGGGTCTCAACCAAAAAATTGAATTTTTGAGAGTTTGAAGTATATTATTCTCCTAAATAAATTAAAATTACTCATTCTATTGGCATTACACATAGACAGGACCACATTTGAAAGTTTATGTAAATCCTATTGTTTTGGCGCATTTCAAATTACCAAACAGTTGCATATTCCTGGTAACTTCTTACCACCTTTAAAAATGCTGAATTAAAATTAATTGGTTAAAATGCTCCAGACAGAATATATTATGTGAAAAAAATGATAGAATTTTCTATACAAATAGGGTCTGTTTTATCTCCATATACCATTTCTTTATTTCTCACAATATGTTTGACTGTTTATTTAAGCATTTTAAGAATTCAATGATGATCTACCTTATCCTTTAACTATTTAGTCTTAAAAGTTGATGCCTTTAGGATTGAAAAAAATGTAAGTCTTAGAACAAGTGATACTCTTAAGACATGTTCAGTAACTCTCACAAACCTCCTATGACAGTTAAAAAAACCACAGTTCCGGCCCAGAGCCACCTGGTATAATTAAGACAGTTCAGGGGTAAGCTAGAAATTTGAAATTAACCTAACTTCAGCCTATCATATTTTATACCCTCATTTTGGGGGGACGTGAAATTACTGAGCCCTGAAAATCCATTGCACAGAAGTATATACTGAGATATGAATTCGAAGGTATTTCTGTCTTAAGATTACTCTCCCCTAGTCTTTTAGTTCCTTCCAAACCCCTTTCTTCTTGCTGTTTGGCTCATCTTTTCCAGATAATGTCCTTCACTAGCCACTTCTTTGAAGGCGTAATTAAGCTATGGATAGCCAGTCATTTCGGGGAGGTTTAACCAAAGACTCCCAGGGAGCATTGGTGCAGTCCTGCGCCCCAGGTTCTCCTTACAAACAGCTGTAGGAGAAGCATGCAGTAGGAACACGTGAGCATTAGAGGATGTTGTGGCGAAGTTGCCCTGACTTCCACGGAGCACTTGACAGTTCCATACATCTAGGTTTGTCATCCAGAATGACAGTTGTTGATTATATATATCCAGTCTAATGAATTCAAATCATTTTCTTTGGAGGGTGATTGTTCAGCTCTTTTATAATCTCCAGCTCACTGATTTTAAAAAACTTTCAAATTAGATTAACTGATATATTTAACCTAGAAGAAAAATATCCCTAAGTTGCCAAATAGAATGGAATATCGATAGAATGCTAGCAGTAATTTTTTTTCACTTGATGAATAAAGACATGGAGTAGGAAATTTTCACGCAGATGTGTTTTATGAGTTTCTTGCAACTGTTTGCCCCTGAGTAGATTTGACATTTCTAAAAGAATATGTATGTATGTACAGATTTTTAATATTTAAATGCTATTTATGAAATCGGCCTGTGAATTCAGAACTTGTGCTCCCACAGAGCTATGGTTTGGTTAAGTTAGATTGTGCAAGTACACGAAAAATCAAATAGTTGCAATTGAGTAAGGAAATATTGGCAGTTCAAGGGGATAAAATTCTGGAGGACCATGAAAGCTAAGAGTTTGGATTTAATGCGAGAGCCAGGTGCTTGCTATACTTTCTAGAACAGGCAAATGATAGGAAGGAAGTGGGATTTTAAAAGCGTTAACTAAGCATTTGGCAGAAAGATGAACATAAACTCATGATTGTAGTGATACGTGCACTATAAATGAAGAAAGGGCTTTTTTCCCCCAAGATTTATTTCAAAAAAATGCATAGATTATTGTGGAAAGTTTGGACATGGGGGATCAGCGATTAAAGAGTCAGGTCCTTAGGGGTTTGAGCCTTAATGATGCAGTTACCTGTGAAAGACCCTGGCTGGGGATGTCAGTTTTCATGTTATTAGTTTTTATGTCATCATTTTGAAGAGTGTGGATGAAACAGAGGAGATAAGCTGGAGACGGCCAATAAACTTAGATGCCTTAAATAGTATAGATTTAAAGCAGTAAGGAGTGTCAATGGTGAAGGAATGGGGAGCGTCCTATTTAGGAGGCAGTCATGGGTATTGCCTTTTATTAAACGATTACTTAGCAGTAACGGAGGCTCTGTGCTGCTTGTTGTGGTGGGGGAGGCTTGGTGGAGGGGTCTTTGGACATGGCCCCCCTCACTGTAAAAAGGCTTATCTGAGAATCCAGACTTTAAAAAGAAGACAAATTAAGAAATAATTGCATTTAAAGGGATTCTTTATTTTCAGCAGGATTCATCATAAAGTTTAAATAGCCGGACTTACTAATTTAAAAAAGACTACTATTCACCAAATTTGGTTAGCATACAGCTCTTTAGGGCTGTACTTGTTGGGCTTTCTGTGTTCAAATAATATCTTTCTTCTACACAAAAGAAACTGTAGGAAACACTACTAATAAAAATTTTTAAATGCAAAAATTTTTTCAGTGGGAAAAAATTAGGTTTTTAATAAGCATTTGTGCATAGTACCTTAGGATAATAAGACTATTTGTGTTTTCTACACTGTTTCATTATTTCTGATGATTCCTTTCTTTTTCTTCCTACTTTGTAGGTGTATTTAGCCCGAAAGGAAGGATCATCTTATGCTTCTATTTCCTGGAAGTTTGAGTGTGGGTCAGTTGGCCTAAAAGTAGATAGCATTTCCATTAGAACAAGCAGTCAAACCTTTGAGACTGGTGCAATACAGTGGAAATTGAGATCTGATGCAGCACAAGTAGAGCTATCAGGTGGTAAGCATGTGACTGGAGAATTAATCATGAAGTGTGTATATAACACCCTGAAGAGTAATTGTACTTATTTGAAATGTAGTTTCGAGTTTTTCTTACCCAACAGCTATTCATCCTATTGCAGAAAAAAAAAATTTTAATTAAAATCTGTATAACCTCATTCTGATAGAAAGCCTTATGGAAGAAAAATCATTTCTTTGTTTCAAAGGACACATTTCCTCCATAAAGAATAACTTGTATTTATATTATTTTTTAAGTGTTGATTTTTACCTACAAGTAAGGTATATAAAATGCATTCCAAAAGTATCTGCTTATGTTCTTTAAGTTTCTGAAAGCAAAGTGTTATTTTTTTCTTTTCCTCCAACAGATAAAATTCTTTGCTCCTATCATGATTTTTCTGGTGCCACTGAAGTTATTTTGGAAGCAGAATTAAGCGGAGGAGATGGTGTTGTTGCTTGGCAACATACTCAGCTGTTTAGACAAAGCTTAAATGACCATGAAGAAAATTGTTTGGAGATAATTATAAAATTCTGTGACCTTTGAGAACCCGAACATTATAGAAAAGCTGGCAATAATCAAGGATTTACCATGTTTTAAATTAGTCTGTTGGTTCAGTGCATGCTTAGTGGGCAATTGACTACCCTCTGCTGGCATATTTCTCTTGCTGGCTCTCCATCATGTAACCTCATGAAAAGGTGTCTTTGTACTGTGGGCCATAATGAAACCTTGAGTTAAAAACTCCCTTCCATATGTGACTGTAACTCAGTAAAGTCTTACTGCCCCAATGTGAGGTTTTAATCTAAAAAGTGCAAGTACAGTTTTAAAAGTAAAATGACATTATTCATGATTAAATGCTGTTCATGATTATGATAAAGTCTTAAGCTAAAAATAGTAACTATATTTTCTTCTCAGCCATTAATTTCTTCATAAGTTAATTCAGTTGGGTTTCTTAAGATTTTTAATAACTGTGAAGAGTAGTATCTCATAAGTTATAATGCATGAAAATTTTTATGATTGTAAATACATAGGCATTTAAGAAATAAAATCACTTATTTTGCTTTATATCTTTTTAGTGGTTACTTTGTCTAAATAAAAATCTTTAATAATTTGCTAAACATTGAAAATTGCTTGAATAGACAAGAATTATTAAAACATTTAACATTGACCGCATAAATTCAGAAATACATTATAAATCCATAATATGTAGTTATTCAGAAAATACTTCTGATTTTACTTTTGAGTATTTTTATCTACCTCATTGAATAAACTCTATCTTGACTTTGAAACTGTGTTACTGTATTATACAGTATTTATATGCTACATCAAGAGTTTGTGTGTGTTCCATATAACCTCTCCAATTAAAGTTAGTGACCATTTATTGTGTTTGTGTTCAAAAACTTTGTGATAGCACTCTGAAGGAGGCAGTGGTGAAAATGAAAAAGATACAGCTCCCATCCTCTAAATGCCTTTGCGATATTCTGCAAGGTTCTCAAACTCTTCATACAAGAAAAATACATTCTCAGAGCTTCTCACCCTGTGCCACTCAGTATAACGTTTATATGCATTACAAAATATATACTAAGATTTGGGAACAGAGGTTTTATATTTGCTTTTTCATTGTAGACAATCAAACTCAGTTGAGGATCACTTTCTTGCTAAAAAGTTTCATTTCAAAAAACGTACTTTGTGCATCTAAAGTTATATGTTTTAATCAGAAAACTTTCTGGAATTCTTGGACTCTTGAATTAATCATAGCATTGTATAGTGACAAAATACATAAAATTGGAGACTACTCATAACCTGTCTTAATGTCTGGTATTAGCACATGAGTATATTGATGGTCAAGTGAACTAGCCCTCTTAATCCTCATGAGAAGAACCAGAAGATCTACAAGAAGTTTTATAAAGATGGTAAGAAAAATGTGGGAACTCAACTGAATGTACTTTATCTATGAAAAGGATACATTCTAATTCTTACTGTGGCTTTAAGAAGAAAAATGATTAGAGTTCGCATGTCCTATATTATAGAGTTGAACTGTTAAAAAGATAGTTGCACACTGTTCTTAAATGTATTCCATGAGAGTTTCAACCCCAGTACATGTTAATAGATATTTTATTATACAGAAAAGGTTGGAAATACTACAGAAGGTATGGGATAAAACAGTTCTCAGTAATGTGTAAACTAAGTGGGAGTAAACTGGTAAGGCAAAAGTAACTCAGCAAAGAAGGGTCATTAGTACGGATGTACTCAATAAACTGGCACTGATATTAGGGTTCACTTTTTATAGCAGTCATTTAGTCTGTCGTGGCCGAAAAGTGAACGTAAAGCCCTGAAGAAATAACTGCACCACGTCCTTGCAACACGCTGTGATTCATTAGCCTTCTATGCCAGTGCTTGTTTGAAAGGAGTGTGCGCCTTGGTTTCTGGTCAGATCCTGTCATGATGAATTTTATGGAGTCTGTTTTTTGTTGCAGTGTTTTGGTTTTTGTTTTGTTTTAGTAAGTCCTTTGCTGAAAATCACATTCTCAAAATGAACAAGAGACATCTGATGCTTGATCAGTTTACAAGGAGAAAACGTGCCTTGGATTAAGGGAGGGCTAAGAGAACCTTTATCAGGGACTTTTGAGGTAGGAAGGGTTGTCAGAGATAATTTCACCCAGACCCCCCACTTTTCACTGAGGAAACTAAACCTGGAGAAGTTATGTGACCTATCCAAAAATTCAATGGATTAGCGACGTTGGCAAGATTCACTTATCCATCTCAGTCTCCTACCAAGTTGCAGGTTACAGAATTATAGTCCTGTTTTGTATACGGCTGTTTTAGTGGGTGTTTCATGAATATAGATATTTTGATGGGAACGTGCTATTTGAGGAGGTACTGAAATTGATGCTAGAACCAATTATTTTTCTAACAAACTTTTTTGGAAAGTAAATATATTGTAATTTGATGATAGATTAGATATAGATGCTTTTGCATTGAAAGGGTTTTTTTACTCCTCTATTAACAGTAAATTGTGTTTTGATTTTATAGTCAGAATGAATACCTTCTTCTAAGCAAATAGCTCTGACCCGGGTGGCATTCATTCCTTAAATACTCTTGAGGGAAGAAGAGTAAACCACAAGTCATGATTTGTTTCATTCCACCCGGCATGTATTCCATCACACCTTTATATTGACCAAAAACAGTGCTTTATTTCTGACAAGAGATTTACAGAGGACCTAAACCAATAATGACTACCTCTTGAGTGTCTAATAAGTGCCAATGGCTTCAGCATCTCATTTGATCATAATCGCATTGTACAGTAGGTAGTATACTCATCCCCATTTTTTAGATGATGAAACAGGTTAAGTGAGAGCCAGTGTATTACTGCCTGTAGGTCTGTCAGCCTTTCTCTGTTCGTTACACCACCACAAGTGGAAACAGACTCAAGTTGAGGCCTTGCTGCTTGTAATTTTCTAAAGACTTGCTCTGAGATCAATGAAATTGTGGCAGCAACTAAAAATCCATATGGCAGGAAGGGTCTCTGAAGAGCTAAAATACAAAGTCTAAACAGTGAAACCCATATTCCTGCCTGGAAGAAGGCATTTTGGGTTGTCAAAGTCTTATTCACCGATTTTAAGTGTTTAAATTATGAAAGCCATTTTTTAAAAAAATTCAAACAATGAAAAAGTGTTGCTATTGCTCCCCACAAGTCTACCATTTTCAGATGTTTCATGGATTTTTTTTTTTCTCTATGTAAAGGGAAGCATATTTTCTTGTTTTCTTAATGTGTCTCACTTAGAAATTTTTTTGAGAGGGGGGCAGTCATAGATCTGCTACATTCTTTTTAACTGTTCATAGTGTTCCTTTACCCATTCCCTTGTTTACAGATACTTAGAATTTCCCCCCTTTATCTGTTACTGCAAACACCACTGTAGTGAACACCCATATACATATTCCTTTCACATAGAATATATGCAAAGATACGTGCATTTTAATTCTTACTGTCTACTGTCGAATCACGTACGTGAGGTATACCAGTTAACATACCAGCAATAATATACCCAGGGCACACTCATTTTCTCTTATTCTTGCAAAACTAAACATTGCAGTTGTGGTAGCCAGTCTCCAAAGATCCTCACCTCCTGGCTTTCATGTCTTTGTGTTGTCCCTTCCACACTAAATTAGAGCTGGCCCGTGTGCCAGTGGAATGTGGTGAAAGTGACTATGTGGCATTTCCGAGGCTTTGTCATAAAAACCTTGCTTTCTTTGATTGCTTGCTCTGGAGGAAGTCAGTTTCCATCCCATGAGGCTTCTCAAACAAGTCTGGAGAAGAAGCAAGGGCTCCCTCCAACCTCCATCACCAATTTGCCAGCCATAGTAATGGGTCCTCCAGCCCCAGTCAGGCCTTCAATGGCTATTAGCTTCATGAGAATGACACCAAGTTGGAGTTGCACAGCCAAACCACTACTGAATTCTTGATACACAGAAACCATGAGACATAATAAAGGGCTTTTTAAAAAAGCTTTTGGAGTGATTTGTTTATACAGCATTAGATTATTATTATGGGCTAGATGTCTGTGTACCCCCAAATTTCATGTTGAAATCCTTCCCCCCAGTGTAATGGTATGAGGAGGTGGAACCTTTGGGAGGTAATGAGGCCATGAAGGTGGAGCCCCCATGAATGGCATTTGTGACCTCATAAGAAGAGACAACAGGAGAGCTTGCTTCTTCCGCCTTCCATCGTGTGCCAATACAAGAGGGTCATCTCTAAAGCAGGAAAAGGAAGAGGGCCTTCACAAAGAAACCTAACCTGATCTCAGACTTACAGGTTCCTCACCTGTGAGAAATAGATGTTTGTTGTTTTAGCAACCCCCGACCAATCTATGTAATTTGTTATCACAACCCTCGCTAAGACAATTGCTAAAATAGTAATGCTATTTTTGCCAATCTGGTAGGTGAACTATATATAGTTTTAAGTTACAGTTCCTTGATTACTTGTGAGATAAACAACTTCTCATACATTCATTAGCCATGTTTGTTCATTCATTCTTCAAGTTTTCTACATATATTTCCTATATGTAGAAAATGTTGTTTTGATACTTATTTTTAATACCCAACTCTTTGATTGCTTTCCTTTATATCAGATGTACTTGTTTAATGATTGTAATGTCCTCTCTATAAGATTACTAATTAGAACTTTTCTAGAGGTCTCATGTTAAAGAATTATCTTTTATTTTATTTTTCTGGATCATATCACCTTGTTCATCTTGGTTTCCCTTTCATGTTATTCGTTTTCCTCTGATCAGCTGAGTTTAGTTTATGACTAAGGACTAAGCTGTTGATAACCGGTAGCTGGCCTGGGTTTTCTCACTCACCGTGTATGGTATTTCTTCACCAGCTCCCTCCTTCGGTTGGGGAGACTGCAGAACAATTTAAGTGCTGGGTGCGGCAGCCCCACAGTGAGCTTCACCCCAGGGTACCTGGGCATCAGGCAGGCAGGCATGCTATAGACTTTCACACCCCCTCCACCCCTCCCTGCTCAGTATTCATTCAGATTCATTTATTTCAGAGAGATTTTCTATTTTTTTCCTTTATGATCTAATTTTTTTCTTTGATAAAACATTTACAGAATTTTGAAGTCAAAACTACAATGAGGTGAAAGCTCTGAAGTCTTGCTTCCATCCCTGTTCTCTCTCTCCTGTTCTCATACCCACCCCAGCATCATGGCTAACCACATTTATTTGGTTCGTTTGGGCTTATTCTTTTCTTTTTGAAAATGTAAGTTGCATCATGATAGAAACTATACTATCTTACTGTTTCGCATCTTGTCTTTTTTTTCCTTACCGCATCATGCAGCCCACCCTATCTCAGCAGTTTAAGAGCTTCCTCATTGAGTGCGTGATAGTTCCTATTTGGGGCTATCTGCAGTCTTTTTCAAACAACAATTTGAAATTATATTAGCAGATTTAATGAGATCTGGATTTCAGCCTATATTGAAAAATTGGATGATGTGACAATGCTGTGTTCATAATGGCAGCAGTTGGCTGGGCCAGACTAGGAGCTGTGCTTCCTTTGCGAAGCGACCCGTATTCTCACTCTGCGGATTATGGGGACCATAAACCGCATGCCCCCTGTCCCCAGTTCCAATGCTGAAGCCCATTGTCAGTCGTCACTTACTGTAATGTTAGCATTATTTGTTCTTTTGATGAGGGACTCAAGAATTGGAAAATTTTAGTTTAATGTAATAGTTAATAAGCCTAGTAGTTAATGCATGTAAAAAGCTATTGTTTCAGGAACTGCAGGTACAGCCTACCCTGACTCCAGGAGGCCACAGCGATTGACCTTTGTGCTCCAGAAAAGACCATAAACAATCAAGGTGGTATCCAAGCCATTGTGTTCCAGGGAGAGACAGTTTGCCTCCCAGGACACAGATAAAATCACCCAAGACACAGATAATGAAAAATGACCAGCCAGTGGTTGAAAGAATGTTAGGGCAAACTGCCAGACTGCAGCTTTTATCTGATTAACCTCTTTCCTGAATTCCAGATCCTTTACCTACACTTTTTCCCCCTTATGAAAAGGCCCGCTTGAAAGAAAATGGAAGATGACCTGTTAGGGTACAGAACGCGCTGTCTTCTGGGATCCCCGGCCACCTGACTAAAGCGCCCTTAAAGAGTCAGCCCCTGTCTCTGCTTACTGGGTCTGGTGGTGACAGGCAGCACTAGCACTGGCTTTTCCAGTTTCACTTTTGAGGTATGCTCTGTTCTCATGTCTACCAAAATTGTAAAATCAAAGATAAACTAAATGGGTTGCTTGATTTTATTTATTCATGAATTTATTTTTACCTACAGTCACTTTATTCATAAAAGTTATCTGTCTGTACATGTTGGAGTTTGCGACTACCCTAAAGGAATGTACTATTTTATCAGCGCATATTTCAGTAAAGTTTAAAGTAATTGCTTTATATTACAAGTTGCTTAAAGCAAGATAATTTGACATACTGAATAGCTTTTGGGGAGGAAGTTGTCTTTGAATTTTCAGGAACTTAGAATCCGTCAGTAATTTAAGATTAAAGGAATTATTTCCATTATCAAATACAAATGTAGGAGACTTTACTTTTAAATCTTTATTTCTATAATTTGAGCCTTCCCCAATTTCTTTCAATTCTGTGAGGCAAATACACTTAGTTCTCTCTTATAGTCATTGAATCCGTGTAATGAATGCTTCTCAGAATGCTTTGTAAGCATCGCCGTTGCATTTTGTGACACTAGCTCTGAAAAGTGGCCAGCCCCACCATGGCACTCTCAGAGTTTAAAAAGATTCATTAGCACTTGTAGTTTTTTGTGTTTTATTTCACATTTCCCCTGCTATTACCTGTTAATATTTTATTTTAATTTTTTGAATACAGAGAAATACAAAGAATGAAATGACATAAACCACTGTACTCGCCACTCAAAAGTGAAGTAGGTTAACATTTTGTTTCATTTGCTTAATCTAATGAAAATCAAAACAGCACTTAAGAAGTTGGAGTCCCCTGTGGACCCTCTTTCGGTCCCATTTCCCCTTTTTTTTTCCTTCCCCGGAGGCAACTGTAGTTGGTAATTTAGACATTATTTCATGTCTTTTTATAACCTTTACCACATAGATACGTTTAATAATATCTAATGTTGACTTGTATAGTTTTAGATACACCTACATGGTATTGTAAATAGCACTTAATGCTCTACAACTTGCTTTTTCAGTCTTTTTCTATATCCGTGTTGATACAGATCTTACCTATCTTAACTGATGCATTGATTTCATCACTTAACAGTGCCATAATGTATTTCCCCTTACCAACCGGCTGGCTACTTGCTTATTATCCGTGTTTACTATAAGCAGTTATTGCTATTACAACCAGTGCTATCTGTATTTCCTTATAGGTAAATACAGTTTCTCTAGGATGTATTCCTAGAAATAGAATTGCTGAGTCATGGGCTGTGTATTGCCAATTGTTCTCCAAGATGTTTAATGCCAGCTTACAGGCTTATTTGGCACTTTACTCAAATTTCTGCTTCTCTACATCCTGACCTCCTGAAGTATCATTAAGCTTTATCATTTTTGCCACTATGATCTGAGTTAAATGGAATTTTGTTGCTTTACTTTGTATTTTCCTGATTCCTGATTGCTGATGAGTTCGAGAATCCTTTCACATTTATTGACCATTTGGGTTCTCTATTTTGTGATTGCCTTTGCAATATTTTGCCCCATTTTCTAATGGGTTCTTTGTCCTTTCCCACTGATTTTTAGGTTTTCACTGGGACTGGTTTTCCCCTGCATGTATTTGGGACAGCAATTATTTGCCTACTATATATTTCTCTGCATATGTGATCCTTCTTTTAATATGTTGATGTTTCTTTGTCAGACAAAAACAACACAACACAACAAAAAGCCGTCTCCCCTGCGAGATCTGTTTAAGAAGATAACAACCTTTGACTTACAAGCCCTGAAGTCAGTCTTCATAGGAAAAGGGCTTTGTGTGAAGAAAAAGAACAAAGCAGTATCTGGTGACAATAAAGAATGGTGTGTTAACTTCCTGGTGTTCTTGAAATATAAGACTGAATGAAATTCCATATGTGATGGTAGCATGCTTATAATTTGGAGATGGTTCAGCTTATAGAGAAACAAGTGCTTGAAAATGAAGGCATTCTCATGCTGAATTATTTGGTGGAAAGAAATACTGTCATGTGAAATGTTATGTCATCCCTTGCAGATGTAAAAGACTAAAAAAAGCAAAGAGAGCCTTTGATCTTCACTTAATAAATATGGAACCATCAAAGCTCTGGTACTTCTTGTAAACTTAAATTTGAAACAGATTAAATGCTCAGGGTGAATGATGGCGGGAGAACTTTGTAAAATGAACCCCGGAAGTAGATGAAGTTCAAAAAAATTCATCGTTGAAGAAAATGAGTGTTGTAATTTCAGTTGGATGCAGGTCATCTCATAGGATGTATTGGCACTGAATATTCATGCAATCAAGTCATGAGTCTTTGCTGCTAAGGAAAAAGTATATTTTTATTGATAAAATGCTATTAGCCTGAAAATACCAGGTGGCAGAGGAGTTGTCCAAAAGATAGAGTGCAAACCCTAAGTACCAGTTTTTCCTTATCCAAATGTATGGGATGTGGGCCTACACTGAGGGGTCACAAGGTTCCTGTTCTACCTGAACTGCCAGCCAAGGGCTCGGTGCTTCGTCTCCTGCTCTCCCTCCATGCATCTGTGGAATCTTTGTGTCACTCCCTAGGTTCACACAGGAGCTGCATGGGTGCCTGCTAACACATATGCATGCATATTAAACAATCCCTTCTCCCAAAACACATTTTCAGTGGGAGAATGGAAATATTCCACATGCGATTCCTCAGACTCTGCCCTTCACATCATATATCATATTTTTTGGAAAGTTGTCCTTTTGCTTTGTGAGTGCGTTAATTATTTTTCTTAGTTTGAATGTAGTGTTGTGTGTAAGCCTCATTTTCTGATAAAAGTATAATTTTTGTTTCATTCACTGCAGAAGGAATTGCATACAGATGAAATTATACTTCTATTTATGAAATAATTCCCACTTTAAATTATTTGCAAATGTAATACATTCGTTGGGATTATATAAATAGAAACAGGAAGAAAAGAAACTACAAGCTGTGTATTTAATATTCCTGCTATTTCCGTTTTGTAATGGTGATGCCTCAGCTCATAGAATCTTTCAGGCAGTGTTCCCCAGAAAACTGTATTAGACTATCTTCGTGGTTCAGTTAAAATGCAGATTCTTGGGCCTCATGCAGGAAACTTTAAGTCAAAATTCTTAGATCGAGGCTGAGGAATATGTTTTACTAACTTCCCCGATTCTTAAATGGAAAAGTATTTGAGAACTAGTGTTAACTTAATGTTCTCATTTTTATGATAAGGAAATTGAAGGTCAGAGCAGTGAAGACATCAGCCCAAATTCTCACAAGTCAGCGATTCCCTACCCAGTGCCTAATATTTGGAAGCCTCTACTATTGTTAACTTGTCTCATTCTCCTTTTTACTAAGATTTGACTAACGTGGGTTGTTTGGTTCTTTCCCCTGCATCATGATGTGCTAGCTGCTTTGTCTTTAATTTAATACAAAGGGAATAAAAATGTTTTACTGGTTCTCCTCTCAACTCTTGGAGCAGACCAAGGTTACCTCCAGAGGAGGAAGGTGAGAAAGGAGAGATAAAGAAAGAAAAATGGTGTTTTAGATTAACTAAGTCCATCTCTGCATCGTATTTCTCTTGGAACCCACTGCTGTTTTTGCTTGTTTGTATGGGGCGGGGGGGGGGGGGTTCTTTTCTTTCTTCTCTCTCTCTCTCTTTTTTTTTTTGTCTCTCTTCTGTGCTGAAAACACAAGATGGCAAGCGCATTAAAGCCAGCAACCGTGTCCCATTCTTTTTGTTGCTCACACTTATATCTAGCACAGCACCCAGAAGGAATGTAGTAAGAAGCAGCAAGAATAAGCAGATAAACTGCAGAATAAAAGGAACCCACGGTGTCTTCACTTCCTCTTCAGGGAACAGCTACTCTTTGGGTGTATATTTAGCATTTTGCCCCAGGACACAGTCTAAAAATTTTGCACCCACTGTGTTTTGGATTCTTGTATAAACTTCAGAAATGTCATGGAAGATCTGCTTCTCAACTCTGCTTAATCTTTCCCTTTAGCGAGTAGTCTCAGATAAACGGGTATCTTTTCATTCTTCCTTAGTCACTGGGACTGGCTTTCTCAATCCACATTCTGGTTCCTTTAATGATTGGGTCTGTCAGCATAATCCAAATTAGCTTTCTGTTACTATTTTTTTTTTTTTTGAGAGAGAGAGGGGAAGGGAGGGAGAGAGGAAGAGGCATATTGATACAAGAGAGAGACATCAATTGGCTGCCTCTCATACGTGCCCCAACTGAGGACCAAACCTATAACCCAGGCCTGTGCCCTGACTAGGAATCAAACAAGTGACCTTTTGCTTTGCGGGACAACCACCAACTAAACCACACAGGTCAGGGTGGCTTTCTGTTACCTTAATCAGTTAAATAAGTGCTCATATATTTTAAAAATAGTATTAATATTATCTAAATTAAAACCTATGGTTGGAATAATCACTGGGACAGTTGGACAGCTAGTGGCACATACCGTATCTTTCTTTAAGCTGTTTTTTGGGGGTCAGTTCTTATTTCTATGTCAGGTCTCCTTTACCACAGAGATCCTTTCCCAAAGCTCCATTTTGAGTTTTCTTTCTAAGTTCACCTTTTCTTTTATAGGACTGAACATATCTCGTAGTTTCACTGATCAACCCAGACATAGATGACTCCCACAGTTGCACCTGATACTGACATTTCAGACATTCCTGTCTATATCCATGCGAGATCTGTTTCCATGCAGATATGCCATTGCCTTTCTCAAACGCAGCTCAGTCTCCTGGATGGCAACCTTCTGACTAACAGCTATTTTTGAGCGATCTTGATGTTCATAACACGGTTGATTCAGTCATTCAATAAATATTACTGACAGCCGATCTGTGTTAGACACCGTTTTAGATATGGAGAATACAGCAACAAATAAAGTAGCCCTCCCTGGTCTCGTGGAATTTATATTGTAGGGAGGGAGATGGATTTTAAGCAACATACACACACATATTTAGATAGTGATAAATTCTAAACAAAAAGATATTGGATTATTATTTTGTCAACATACAACATTAGGCTGATGAACCAGCAGTGGTTTGCTTCAAAAAAGAAATCAGAAATACTGAAGCTAATGAACCTAGCTGATTACCCAGCCTCTGAGTGAAATGGCTGGCAATTTGGTGTAGCTTGGTTGTCTACATTCACCTCTGCCTGACAGACGATGGTTACAAGGACACAATACCATCCATTACCATCTCTCGCTGAAAGCACTGAATAACTTACATGGGCTGTGGATTTTACACGATCCCCTAAGGTGCCTGCAAGCATCCCCCTTGGGTCACACTGGTTGCCTACACATCTATTGTCCTCAGGATAAACCCAATGCACCCTTTCTTCATACAAAATAATTGACTCTCCCATCTCATGTTGCTAATGTAAATTGTCGCCCCCACCTGTTGAAGGACCAGCTATTGGCCTAGAGGCATTAAACCAAATGTCGATTAGCAGGAACACTGCAGTAAAATTCAGGGCTTAGCCTCTGAATTTGCTTCCTTGCAAATTAAGTCTCACTAATCTTGTCAGCTCTAGTGTAGCCATTTTATTAAATAGTTTTATAGCTTTAAATAGGTTCCATCTGAGTCTGTGTTATTGTATGATACGTGGGGATAAGAATTCCAACTTTTCAAGAACATAGTGAGAATTAGAGATATTTCATGTAAAGCGTTAGCATGGCCTTTGAATATAACAGGACTCAATGCACGGTCGCGGCCGCGGCGACAGAGATTCTTCTCCCTCCCCAGGGGGCCAGACAGGGCCGCACTGCATGTTCTTCCAGAATTTAGGCCTTGGCCACTCCTGTTTAGATATCTTTCTACTCATTCATAATTTTGTTTCACTTTTAGCATCTTTTCTGTAAACTTCAGTTTTTCTTTTCAAAAATGTAGCAAAAAAGAGATCAGAAATATCGAAGGAATTTAATAGCACGCAGTGATATTTTTTACTTCAAAGCAATTATTTTTTAAATTTTGTCTTATAACTTTTTATTATAATATATATGAATTACAGAAAAAATTGAAGTATATAAGCAAAAATTAAAAGTTACCTGTAATTCCATTGCTCATAGATAACCATTGTTTAGATTCTGGTATTTGTCTTTATATAAAGGTACAGATTTTAAAGTTTATGTGTGTATTTAAAAAAAAACAACTGTACTTTCATAATGTGTTGCAATTTAAATATGTTGTAAATCATAATGTACTTTTCACTACTTTTTATGATTATATAGTAATCATCTATATAAATGCAGTATAATTTAAAGCAAACCAATTTCTTTTTGGATTTTTAATGTTTTGATTAGTTTATTGCTTTGTTTTGGTTTTTGCCAAGTTTTTTAAGAGAAAGATAAATGACAAGTAAAAGCAGCTCTTAGCAATATTTTTTTAAAAAGTCAGAATACCCATAACATGTCCTGAGAAAATATAGACTCAGTCCAGTTTTCCATACTTTGTTTAATACCATTTTGGTAATGTCACCAATTCATTGTGACCATTACCGAAGAACCAGCTTCCTTCCTTTCCCCTTCTGTCCTTGTTGGATCCTCCTAGAAGCCAAGTGCTACAGTGGGAACTGAGGGGCAAGACCAGCCTTCAAAGAGCTATTTAACTCTACAGTATAGGGCTAATACTTTTGGGGGAGTAAATATTGAGGCAGAGACTTTTGGAACGACATTTTAGCTTTAGTCTCATATAAATAAAATCAGCCAGATTTTGTGGTACATACATAATTAGCACAGATGTTCTTTAAATTTGAATCTCAAATTTATTAACTAGTCTAAACATATAGAACATCAAACATATCATTTCATACTCTGTTTCCTACTTAACAACAGGTTAAAAAACAAAACACAGCCTTAGTGCTTATTCCCACGTAACATGAAGATTAAGTGGATATTATAAGAATTGGAAAGGGCTTCTGTAATCTGTGGCAGACACGCTTGGCATTGCAGAATGACAGTAATTTTGAAGAGGAAGTGAGATTAAAATAGAACCTAGCTCCTCAGCCCAGGCCTGGTGGTCCTGGAGCTGCATGCAGCCTGTTTACAAGAAAGCAGAGATGTGGAGGCTCCAGTTTCTAGAATCCAGAGATCCACGTTAACTTGAATACATTGGCCTCTGTGGGCTGTTTTAAAAATAATGTCAGGCTGTGATTAACTCAGTATTATGTAAAGTAGGTGTAGCCCCCAATCTCCTGACAAGTTGCCAACCTGGGCTAAGTTCGAGGCTGTTGACTGGTGAGATGTAGACCATGTTTATCCTACAAGAAAGTGAAGTTTCAAAAATACAGTTAAATCTCAGCTTTCTGCAAGAGATGCTATACCTGACTATTATTAATTGAGGATAAATGTGTAAAATTATAACTATAATTTATTGCCCCTTTCAAAACTAATCACTGCATAAATTATGGGTGGCACTATTGGGAAGAAATGACACATGCTTTGGATTCTGATCGTTAATTAATTGACCCAGTAACCATTCAATGAGCCACCATCATCTTAAATTAAAGGTATTCCACACCAACCTAAAATCTAATTCCTCATCTTTAACTGATTCCCTTTCCTATCTTTTCAATTTCTATCTATAATGTCACCTTTCATCTCATGAAACTTTATCGAGTCCTCCTTGTTGATTACGCCTTTAAAACATTTCTGCCTTTCACCTACTCCCCTGTAACCCCAACAACATGGCCCAAGCCTTCACCCTTCCTAACTAGTTTCTGTGCCTCTGGTACTTCCCTCTTCCAAAATATCTCATAAATCATTGTTGACATGATGTGTGATCTTTCTGAAGCATTCATTTCATCAGATCAATCCTCAGTTCTAATTTGCCCTTCCCCATGAGTTTAATTCTTGGCACATAATAGGTTTTAAAGAAATGTTAAATGCATGATGAACTAATTCATGGACTGGACTCCAAAATGGGAGGGTTTGCTTTTGTTTTAACTTAAATACATGACCCCCTAAGCTTGAACCTGTGACCGTGGTACTACATTTCTTTCAGGTTATTTTCATGTACCACTATTAAATCCATGATCTCATTGGAAAATGATTGTTGGCAGTGAAATAAACTAAGGAGATTAAATCTTTAAATACATTTCTATCTTGTGAAATAATTTGGAATTACAATCTAACTTGCACTTTATTAAACCTTAAATCATTCACAATGTGTGTCTTTAAGGTGAAGAAACTGATTTCCATAATCCTCACTTGTAGATCAGCCTCATTATATTCTACCTCCCTGTGTATGCTCAGTCCTCCTTCCCATTCTTTTATTTTTAGATACAACCAACCTGTCAATCATCTGCCTGAGTTGCTCATAAGCAAGACCATCTCTAAACAGGACTGTAACATTAGGGTTTTTGGCTACAGCATAAATGTTTGCAAATCAGTTGAATATATTGAGTTTATGGAGTTTGATCATTATATATTGAAGAGAAGTTTTACATGAAACTTTAAATGTTTGCATTTGGAGTGAAATGCTACATGAAACGTTAAATGTTTGCATTTGCTCATTTAGGATTTCCAAAGCTGTGATCATTTAACTTTAAGCTAGGTTTACTAAGAACTTTAGATTAATTGTGTAGTATAGCTCAAATGACACATACGATCTAAGTGCACTAAATGAACAAAACCTGCGACTTGGTTGAAACAGTTCCTAGGGTGATTCTGATGCAATGTCTCTCCTCCATGATCCCAGCTGATAAACATTGCTAGACTTTACCAGAGCTAGGTTTTAGAACCCTAAATATTAGCTGACAGAAAAGTTTTCTTTTTCTCTTAGCTTAATTTCTACAAGTACTCCTGAAAAATGTACAATTTGCTGATCAGTGACTGCAAATGGGGGAAATAAAGTAGATTAGCCAGATATATTCTGACTAATGTTGGATGATTCTGGATCATTAACTCCTGAATAATTGGCTGTACTATATGTGTTTCTTTGGTTCATAGTCAGAAGCTCTTTCAGTTCTTCTGATTTCATGCTCCACACTTTGTACTTACAGGCTGAGTGTCAAGTCTTCCATGTTCTAAGCAGACAGGGAAGAAATGTGGAAAGTTAGTTTATGTTTCAAAGTTATTTGAAATGCGTATAGCTCTGTTAAGTCGTGGTAGACTCCACTTGCCAATAAGCTAAGTTTAACATTTCTCTCAATGAGCCAAAATGATGTTGCTACTTTAAATTACTATTGTATAGATTGGAACTTTAAAGAATAATTATATGTTCAAAGGACTGCAAGCCAAGTACTACTACATGTTTCTTGACAATCTTGCCTCCAGCCAGTATGATAAATAGAAAAGTTACTCCTTCTTAAGCACAAGACAACACCTGTAGCAGAATCTGAAAACACCTGAACAGGTCACTCCCTGCTGAAGTGGAAATCAGTAGGTATATGTGATGTCATACATGAATGATATAGGGACTTCCCTTGTATGCTTCAGAGTGGGAATTATTCTTAATACCTTTTAAAGATTATTTTTACACAGGGAGCATTGCCTTCTTCCAGTTTATGTAAGTATTATCAAAGCTGTTTTGTTATTTGAATTAGAAATTGCCAAAGGAATGTATATTATTGGTTTGATTCTGTTGGTCCCAAACAACCAAGAGCATTAGGGCAATCATTTGAGGCATGTTGTATGGAGATTTTTGGAACCATTATATATGATAAGGGCTTTTTGCTTTTTAAAAAAAAAAGGCCCCAGCTGGCATAGCTCAGTGGATCGAGCGTCGGCCTGTGAACCAGAGGGTCACCGGTTCGATTCCCCAGTCAGGGCACATGTCAGGGTTGCGGGCCAGGTCCCCAGGAGGGGGTGCATGAGAGGAAACCACAGAATGATGTTTCTCTCCTCCTCTTCCCCCCCACCTTCCCTTCTGTTTAAAAATAAAAATAAAATCTTAAAAAAAAGAATTAATGGTTCTGCTATTCATAAATACAGGCTCCAGTTTACCAATAGGTTGTATTTCATTAGTCTGTTTTTGAAGTCAGTTAGTTGACATAGTGGAAAGACCAAAGGCTTTCCACTAAGCCAGACCTGGTCAAATCATGGTTCAATTGTTTCTTCACTGGATGAGGTCCCTTAACCTCTCAGGGCTCATTTTTACATGTGTGGAAAAGGAATAATAGCTTCCCTACTGAGTTGTTAGCTAGCTTAAAGTGAATATATATAAAATGCAAAACACAGGGCTTGGGACATAGTATTTAATTAATCACAGTAATAGATAAGCAGTGGTAGACGTACCTACAGTTGTTGTCAGAACTCAGAATTTACACCAGACGTACAGGTTCCTACATGATCATGAAAATGAGTTTTTTGGAGCAGCCGGGAAATCCCACCTTATTTCAAACCAAGGAGAACACAAAAAATGTTTCAATTTGTAAGAGCACTAATCCCTACCACGAGGGCTCCACCCTCATGATTAAGCATATTCCAAAGACCTCCTAAAACCATCACCTCAGGTGGTAGGATTTCAACATATGAATTTTGGGGGGATGCAAACCTTCAGCCCACAGCACAGCCCGCTCAGTGCACATGTACTCTGTAAGTTCTCAGAACCAGAGAGACTTCTTGTTACACTAAGGCAGAGTGGTGTTGGAAATTCCAGAAAATCTGCATCACTCAGATTTGGGTATTTTGGTTATTAACTACATGATAGTTGACCACTGACAAACCAATGGTCAGTTACCTCTCGAAGCACCAGGAGTTAATGCATCTTATTTTCTAAAATTCAGCAACATTCTATGATTATCATTTCTCTTTATGAAGGCCTCTTAAAGTGTTTTTGAAAGTTTTTTTTAAAAAACATGAAGAACTCTGCATTCTAGTTCCGTAGAGCTCTGGTACAACACTGAAACAACATGCAGACAAATGTCTAGGGTAGATATTTCAGTTTTTAAGAGCAGGAAGTATGGCTTTACTTTTTTTCTCCTTTTGCAGTGTTCACAGCATTTTAATAACAGAGTCCATGACTAAATAAATTGGGGTTTTGAGGTTTTCAGGATTCAGATCATGAGTTGGTTTTATTACTTTTCTCCAAAGCATAATATATTACTGGGTTTCTTTCCCAATATCCAAACAGTAATCGTTTTGTTGAACTGTGTTCTCCTCCCCAAAAAGGAAATTCTTATTAACTCAAGCAATTTGATTCAACCTCTAAGCAATTTAAAGATGGGGGATGGTGCTACATTTGGTCTTAGTTTCTTCTAACGTCCTTTGTTAGCCTCATAAAAACTCCTATGGATATGAATCTTAATAGATTTCAGTTCTGTTCTATTTTCACATTCCTGCTTGTCCTGAGGGAGTAGTATAGTTTGGTTATTGTTGGTCTGGCAGGCAGCTGGAAGAAGAATGTGGAGTTTATGGGAGTAGGGGGCCTCTCTGCTTGTTGCTGCTGCCAGAAATGTGTATCTTGCAACTCCTAGGTTTTGTGCAAGGCGCGATAAAAGGAGCCATTCATGTTGACGAGTGTAAGTGAGCTGGCTGAGGTTGGACTTACGGTACTTCTGTGTACCTTAGTCAATGGGGAGATAGAAAGATTATTCATATTCTGGGATATTTTTTCCCCTCTTCCCTCCTCTCATTCTTTTTAAATGACTTTCTATTCTTAGAGTTACTCGTTTGGGCTAAGGCACTGTGCTTTGAGGAATCTTCTTAATGTGGAGATCAGATAGCATATTTGTCACCTGAAATGGCAGAGGCTGGCAGCGTGGCTCGTCGAGCACGGACTGGGGAAATGTTGAGAGCGATGTTAAGCCGCAGTTTCAAGCTCATACAGCTAGTCAGTGTCATAACTACAGCTAATCTTTGACTTCTTCCTTGTCTCCAAGCTTCTCAGCCTGCCCATTGCTTTGCTTCCTTCCCCCACTCAGCCTAGACCCTGGTTGAATTATTTCAGCTTCTACCTCACTCACCCTACCAACTACCGTCTCTCGTCTGGTCTGCTTTCCCCTGCGTACCTGGGATTCGTCAGACTGCTGGTGAAACTCTTTGCCTAACAGCCTCTTCCCACTTCACATGCTCTTCCTGGGCCGGTGTACCTACCTTCACTGCTTCACCTAGTAAACCTGTGTTGGCATGTTGCAAATTGTATCTGCAGCTCAGCTTCTGTCCTGATGCTCACCTCCTCCCATTTAGTGGAGATACTCACTTACACATCCAAACAGAATTCATCTACTTCTCTTTCAAATCCACATCTCCCTTTATTGCCAAGACTCCAGGATCCTTGAAGCGGGGGGAAGCCAAGAAATCAAGAGCCGAGAACCTGGAATTCTTTGCCTCTTCCTCTCACCCAAAGCTAATTAGAGCCTAGTGCATTGAAAGTGAGGCTGACCTTGTCTCATGCTTTCATCAGTAACATTATGATCTAAGTCACTGTGCACAGAAGTTCAAGATTTCAGGATGGGACATGTTCATTCATTTATTAATGATGCCAGATATGGGCCTGGGATGAAGAGAGTTACTTAGATAAATAATGCTTGGGTGTGCTGGTTTCTTTATATGCACTGGGGTATGTTAAACATTTCTTGAATAACCAGTCTCCCTGGGATATGCACGCTCCTTCTAAACATCTGTATGCTTCCCACCCCCACCCTCCTTCCGTGGGAATAATGTGCATTTAAAGCATTATCCTGAATGTATACCTGTTGGAAAAGAGGCCACAAAGAAGACCATTGATTTCCTTTAGGACTGATATAAAATAAATATCATATCGAGTGTTGAAAACTCCTATGCTTTACCCAGGAAAGAACTGGAAGAGCAGGCGTGATTCAACCGTGCCTGAAGGGCGGAGCTCTGTGAGAAGGTTTCGAGCTGTGGGGCAGGTTCCGTGTTGTGACTTGACTACCACAATTGCATAGACTAACGCACTTCTCCGTGCACAGTTCCAAGTACCTTCCAGCACGTCTCGACCTTGTCTCTGCAATTAACATGTCTTGCCATTGCTCCTAATAGAGAACACCATGATGATTTGGGTTTTACTTCTTCAACAAGGATTGTCAAAAAAAATAAAGGTGCACCTGTTGAGGTTTGGCTTTTGCTCAGGGATGTGTTAAAGTGAAGAAAGCAAGGAGCCCAGAGAAAGTTTATGTTCCTATGAGCTGTGTGATCTGGGCCAGGTCACTTCATTTCTCCCACTTTGTTTTCCTCTCCTGTTAAATGATGATTTTAGTACTTTATGTCACAGTCCTCTCAAGTTCAAAACAACACTCAGGAATTCACTGCTATGTGATAAATATGTTTTCCCTATACAAAAAAACCAACTATCTTACTTTAAGGCCTCTGTTATTTTGATTCTAAAATAATACCTTTATTTTCTTTGAAAAAATAATTAGATTTGGAGTATTGTTGGATTTGGAAAATTAATTTTTAAACTCTGCTTACGGCATTATAGACTGTGAGCTATTAGACGCCAGGACCCCTTGCAGCGACTAATGGTATATTTTAAACTGGAGTATTTTATTGGGGGGTGGTGGTCTATAAATAAGAAAGAGAATGGGAACTGTAAGAGTCAAGATGATGGAAGGGCCTTTCACTGAGACGGAGAATATAGGGAAGAGCAGGCTGGGTGGGTATGAATCAAGTTAGAACATGCCACTCTTCTGTTCAAAACTCAAGTACACTAAGTTCACTAAGTACAAAGTAAAGTCCTTTCCACGGCCTGCTGGCCCCTGCTGGCCTCTGATCACTGCTGCTTCTCCAGACTCACTTCTCGCCTCCATCCGTTTCATCCTGTTGTTCCAGCCTGGCCATTCCTGAGACGAACCAACGCCATGCTGCCTCCGGGCTTTTGCGCTGACTCCCTCATCCTGGAATTCTTACCACCACCGCTCCCAGCCTCGGCCACCATGGCTCATAGCCTCACTTCCTTCGGGCTTCTCCTCAAATGCCAGCTTAGCAGAGGGGCCGTTTCCTGACCACCACACACCTCCCCCACTCTCTTGGCTCCAGCGCGCTTTCTTTTCCTTACCTGCCTTTATTTTTCTCATACTCTTACCACCTCCCAGTGTCTCTTTGTTCGTTATGGTCTATATGCTCCTCTTTTATTTTTAAAAGATTTTGTTTATTTATTTTTAGAGAGAAGGGAAGAGAGGGAGAAAGAGGGGAAGAGAAACACTGATGTGATCGGTTCCCTCTTACATGCCCCCAGCACACCCCCAACTGGGGACCTGGCCTGCAACCCAGGCATGTGCCCTGACTGGGAATCGAACTGGCAACCTTTTGGTTCGCAGGCCGGCACTCAATCCACTGAGCCATGCCAGCCAGGGCTATATGCTTCTCTTATGTAAACTTCAGATACAGGGGAGAGGATATACTTAATTATTACTCTCTCTCCACCACCTAGAATTGGCTCATGGTAGATGCTCAATAAGCAGTTATTGAATGAACAAATAAAGTCAGGACATGCTGAATTAGAGTTATCTCAGTTACATCTAAGTGGAATAAAAAAAGCAGTTGAGTAATACAGGTTCATTAGAGAAGTCTGGGCTATAGACTGGGAATCAGCGGCATACGGAGGGCACAAGAGGGGATGAGATCAGGCAGTGAAGAGTGAAAACAGGGAAAAGTCAAGGATATGTCCTGAGATACACCAGTCTTGAGATACAAGTAAAGAAAAATGGATCTTCGAAGGATACTAAGAAGAAGCAGTGAGAAATTGAAACACAAAACCATGGGAAGAAGTATCTGGAGGCAAACTACAGAGGAGGTCCCAAGGAGAGGATGACATACAGTGGCAAATGCTGAAGAGTGAGATTGGGTCCTTAGACCAGGGTCCCTGGAATGGTGAAGGGAAAAGCCAGATGGCAGTGAGCTGAAGACTGAGTCAGAGATGAGATGGAGGGAGGAGAGGCTGGCGATGAAAGAACTAAGTTAGCTGAGTCAGTAACAAAGTTTTTAAATGAAGATGGCAGATTAATTAGATGCTAGCTAGATGGCAGATTTGTCTATCGATGCAGTGAAACCCAGGAAGTGGAGGGAAGATGTGGATTTGAGGGTACAGATGATCTGACCACAGCCCCTGGGAAAGCCATCTCTTCTGTTGGGAAGGAGACGAGCAATGTGTGGGCACAGAGGTAAACAAAATTGTGATGGCATTTAGGCTGTGGGGGCAACAACGGAAGACCTCCTCCCTGAGGTTTCGGTGTGTTTTTTTTTTTTTTCCTTCTTGCAATAAAGGAAGAGGGAATGGTATTTGCTGACGAGGGAAAAAGTAATGGGTGAATGGGTGGATTTCCGAAGGGAGTATAGTAGTCCCCCCTTACCCATGGTTTCATGTTCCATGGTTTCAGTTACCTGCAGTCAAGCACGGTCTGAAAATATTAAATGGAAAATTCCAGAAACAAGCAATTCAAAAGTTTAGCACAGGTCTGGGCAGCACGATGAAATCTTGCGTGCTATCCCTCACGAGAGGTGAATAACCCTTTTGTCCAGCGTCACCACACTGCGTACACGCTCCCTGCCCGCTAGTCTCTTAGGGGCCAGCTCCTTATCAGATCGACTGTCGAGGTATCGCAGTGCTTGTGTTCAGGTAACCCTTATTTTAATTAGTAATGGCCCCAAAGAGCAAGAGTAGCAATGCTGGCAATTTAGATGTGCCAAAGAGAAACTGTAAAGTTTAAGTGAAATGGTGAGTACAGTACAATAAGATATTTTACAAGAGAGAGGCCACATTCACATAACTCTTACTACAGCATATTGTAATCATTATTTTATTTTATTACTAGTTGTTGTTAATCTCTTACTGAGACCAATTTACGAATTAAACTTTATTATAGGTAGTATCTATAGAAAAAAAACGTAGTGTAGCAGGGATGTCCAACTTTTTGATATCTCTGGACCACACTGGAAGAAGAGCTGTCTTGTGCCACACATTAAATACACAAACACTAATGAAAATTGATGAGCAAAAAAAAAAAGGTTTTAAATAAATTTACAATTTTGTGTTGGGCCACATTCATAGGCATCGTGGGCCGCATGCAGCCCCCGGGCTGGGGTGTTGGACACCCCTGGATAGGGTTCAGTACTATCTGTGGTTTCAGGCATCTAGTGGGGGTCTTAGAATGCGTTCCCTGTGGATATGGGGGGAATACTATAACAAGTTTGAAATCACAGCTCTGGGGATAGGTGTGACATGCTGTCTAGGAAAATCTGTCTAGGCGGTCCAGAGATGGCCAAGCCCAGTTGTGACTGGAGACCATAATTCTTGTAGCCACGCTGGTGTTTTGAGTTGATGCCTGCCAGTTTTAACATGCAGAGGGATCACCTGGGAATCTCGCTGAAGTGCAAATTTGATTCAGTGGACCTGGAGCAGGGCTGAGATTCTGCAGTTCCCACCGGCTCCCGGGTGATGCTGAAGCTGAGGCTCTTGAAGTAGGAGGCTTAGCACTCAGCAGCCCTGGGGCCAAGAGGAACTGGAGGAACGGGAGAGCCAGGGAAAAGTGCAAGCCAGAAGCCAAGTTTCACCAGGTGGGTTCAATAGAAGGAAAAGGGGGAAGTTGAAGAAGAGGTTAAAGGGAGACATGGAAGCAAGGAGTTATTGGTCTGATAAGGATGGAGAAAGACTGGAAGATAGAAGTAGTCATCTGATGGGGTGAAAGTAAAGAAGGCAGGCACAAGTTATCAGAAGTGCTTGGCAAGCCAGTGCAATAAACAACTGATGCACTTTCTAGAAGCTAAGATAGAAATGCAGCTACATTTATACATAGAACATTGAAGGAAAGATACTGTCACGATCAGTTTATAGTGCTTTCAAAATACCCAAAAGTTAACTGTGTGCATTAAATTTCTTATCCTCTCTTTTTAATTAAATGTCACTTTTTTCTTGTTATCTTTGCTCTAGATTTTAAATTTCTACTGAGCAGAGGTTTTACTTCGGGATTAGCATTTATACAGTCTTACATTGCACAGGGAGCTGGGCCGATTAATATATTCAAGTATTTTTCTTCTGGGCAAGTATGTGGACCTAAACGACCCATGAATCTAGTCATTCTTTATCAGGAAAAGCTGTGACCATCCTCTTTCTCAGTAAAACAGGGTAATCCATTATTTCAAACTTTTCTTTTCAATAGGGCATCACCCACATGCTTAGAAATATAAGTCTGTTCAGTAAAAGACTGAAATAATGTGGCAAGTCCACAGTCTGCATCCAATTAGACTGTTTTTCATAACAAGGACCTTTTATATTTGAATAAATCATTATTAGCAATTGTTAGGAATGGTGCTACATTGCATGATGGAAATACAAAGAGGCTTAAAGTAGGGTTCCTCCCTCCTGGCTCAATTCAGAGACCAAGATACACATGCATTAAAGTCATACAAACAACACCAGGCAGTATGGTCCTTAAGTACTGGAATGAATGAAACAGAGTTCATACTACAGTAGCTTGAAAGGAAAAGTAAATACAGGTTATTAAAAACAAAAAGTAGTTACCAGGCTTTTCGGCCTTAGGATCAATTTGAAGGCAGAATTTGCAATTAGCTTTAATCCTAACTCAGCCTTGAGTGCTATAGTTTTTTATCAAAACCTGAAATAGTATTAGCAGTTGTTAGTTACCAACCAATATTAAAATTGGACAATTTAATTATTGCTTTAAAATCATTTATCATAAGCTATTCAGACATACAAAAAAGCATAAAGAATAATAAAGACAAATCTAAAATAACTGTTCTTTCCTACTCATCAGTCTTCAGCCCAGTAGGTACTCAGCAAATGTTTGTCGAATGAATAAATGATTCTCATTTATTATTAAATGCCTTGTCTCTCCATATTTATAGTATCCTTGGAACCAAGGACAATGTTTTAAATTTGTCTTCCTCTCCCTGGTGCCTATATAATGATGGTTTGTGGTTGGTGTTCAATAAATAATAGTTTTAGGTTGTTGATTATTTAAGGCCCTAGTCTCCCTATGCTTTTAGCTATTTTTAACCCTAACCCATAGGTCTCTTTACTCTAACCCAATACTTAGCCTATTTGAAATAATTTAAATTGTAACACATTGATGAAGCACACCTCCACAGCCTTAAATTGAGAAAAGTTGAAGTTTTACTTAATTTTATTACAGGTATACCTCATTTTATTGCACTTCACAGATACTGCGTTTTTTCAAATTGAAGGCACAACACTTCACCAACAAAAGGATTACAGCTCACTGTATGGCGGTGGTCTGGGACCGAACCCACAATTTCTCCGAGATATGACCATACATCCTAACATTCTTTGTTGCTCATGCTATTTTTTATGTTTGAATTAAAAATAGAGACTCGTTTAAAGCCCGATTTTTAATTAAAGTAAGAATTAGCCAAAAACTGATATTGCAAAATGGTTAAGCATAGATTTTTTCCTGTAAAAATCTGACTCAGCTTCAATTTTAAGTCCTTCAGTGACTACCAGAAATTCTGCAAAATCCCATAAATTATTTCTACACTGTCATATGCATTTATTTTATGCTTCTTTCTCTAGTTCACTGTTTCAATGTGCAGTTAAAGAAATACTTGCAATGGAATTGTCTGGGGCGCTTGTTGTATAGATTCCTGACTCTCACCTCAGGTCCTTCTGTACTTGAACCAGGGAAGTGGGGGTGGCAGGTTGGCTGTCCAGATGCTTCTTACTCCAGCGAGGTGCTCCAAGTGTGCCCACCCTACACCCCATGTGGGCTGTGTGCACCCTCCTATTGTAGTTGATCCTTGATTGATGTTGGTTGGCATGTCAATGGGAGGGAATGCCCCCAGGCCAGCGGTGGCAAAGACAGGCTGTGACTACAGTGGAGGGTCAGCTGTGCAGGGTCCCACCCCACAGAGCAGGACTCTCCTCAGCAGGGCTCTAGTGCCCACCAAGTCTTCCCTGTGAGTGTGTTGCTCTTGGGGGTGATTGGGTGGTGCTCTGGCACGGTCTGAAGCTGGCCACTGGGTGTGCTGGCTCTGGAGCCTCCCAGGAGGTGCAGACCATGGTCAGCTGCCCACTGTGCCCTGCCTGGGGCCACCTGGCATGAGCTACAAAGCTCTCTGAAGTTGGCTGCTACTTGTATCCCAGATGCTTCTTAAAGAAGCTAAGTTTGAATAAATTGTTACTGCTCCTGTCTTGGCTCTGGTACCCTTGTTCAACTTTCCCTCCCACATTATCTTTATATTTCTGTCCCTATTTTTTCTATTCCAGTGATACCTTCCATAACCTACCGCTGCTCCCAATTCTGGCACTTCCCTTAAAGTTCTTTTCTCTCCTTCACGGCACCCATGATCCATCGGCCAGTATAAAATCTTTGGAGTAGCCTCCCCTTACAAGATCACTGGCCCTCCTCACATCAGTCTTAGGAATCATAGTCACTGAATACATTGGAAATCATTCTGTTTGAAGTGTGAAGTACTGTGAGTCAGTGCTACTCAAGGATCATGTCTCTTGGATAAGAAGCTTGTGTTTGGATAATCAACACAAGACTTTTTTTTTTCTTTTTAGAAAGTCTTGCTACAGTATTATACTCACGGGCAAGCTCCTTAACTCTTCATGAAGCAAAAAAACACAGGTCATGGATGGTATGATGCCTGCCACTGACCACATTTTCAGAATCTATGCTACAGATTTGGGGGATTTTTGCAAAAGCTTTCTTGAGATATAATTCACATACCATGCAGTTCATTTATTTACGTACGCAAAAAGAATAGTCACAGACTTGTGCAACCTTCACCATAATCAATTCTAGAACATTCTTATCATCTCAGAAAAAAACTAATACTCTTTACCTATCACCCATCAGCCCTCCTGTCCCTCCTTCCCCCAGCTGATCACTAATCTAATTTCTGTTACTATATATTATTCTGTTCCAGATATTTCATATAAGTAGAGTCATATAATATGTGACCTTTTTTTGACTTCTTTCACTTGCATAATATTTTAAAAGTTATCCATGTTGTACCATGTGTTAGTACTTTATTCCTTTTATGGCCAAACAATATTCCATTGTATGAATATGTTTTGTTTATTCATTCATCAGTTGATGGGTAGTTTCCATCTTTTGGATATTATGAATAATGCTTCTATGAACATTCCTGTACAAGCGTTTGTGTGGACATATGTTTTCAATTCTCTTGGGTATGTACCTAGGAGTGGAATTGCTGAGTCAAATGGTAATTCTACATTTACATGTTGAAGAACTGTAGGCTGTTTTCCAAAGTGGCTGCACCATTTTATGTTCATATCAGCAGAGTATGAGGATTCTGTTTTCTCCATATTCTGTCAACATTTGTTATCCTATGACTCTCTTATTGCAGCCATCCTACAGTGTGTGGGTGGTATCTCTCTATGACTTTAATTTGCCTTTCCCTGATCGCTCATGATGTTGAGCGTTTCTTTCATGTACTTATTGACCATATGTTATCTTCGCACAAATGTCAATTCATATCTTTTACCCTTTTAAAAATTGGGTTATAGTCTTTTTATCATACCAGGGAATTATAAGAATTCCAGGAATCATACCAGGAATTATAAGAATTCTTGTTTCTAATACAAATCCCTTGTTAGATTAATAGGCTTTGCAAATATTTTCCTCTATTCTTTGCCTTGTCTTTTCACTGTCTTGATAGTATCTTTTGCAGCACAAAAGTGGCTAATTTTGATGAAGTCCAGTTTGTCTACATTTTTGTTGATGCTTATGCTTTTGGTGTTAAATATTTAAGAATTCATTCCAAATCCGAGGTCGTGGGAATTTACTTCTACATATTTCTTTGAGTTTTATAGTTTTGACACTTCCATTTAGGTGTTTGATCCTTTTTTCTTTTTTTTAGTTACTCTTTGTATATGGTATGAAGTAAGGACTCAACTTTAGTCATTTGCATGTGGCTATCCAGTTGTTCAACCACCATTTGTCTACAAGACTATTTTTTCCCTATTGAATGATCTTGGTACTATTGCTGAAAATCAGTTGTATTACAAGGATCTATTTCTGGACTCTTAACTCTATTTCATTGATCAGTATGTTTATTCTTATGCCAGTTCTGCTGGCATAATTGATTAATGTTACTTTATATTAAGTTTTGCAATTGGGATTTGGGGGTCTTCCAACTTTGGTTTTTGTTTGCTTGGTTGTTTCAAGGTCGTTTTACCTATTCTGGGTCTTTGTGTTTCCCATACATTTTAGGATGAGCTTGCCAATTTCTACAAAAAAGCCAGCTAGTATTCTGCTAAGAATTTAATTGAATCTGTATATCAATTTGGGAATTATTATCATCCTAGCAGTGTTAATTCTTCTAATTCATGAACTTGAGATTCCATTTATTTAGATCTTGTATAATTTCTTTTCATAATGTTTTGTAGTTTTTAGAGTATAAGTTTGCACTTCCTGTGTTAAATTAATTCTAAAGTATTTTATCATTTTCGATGGTATTGAAAATAGAATTGTTTTGTTAATTTTATTTTTTGACCATTCACTCATTGTTTTTACTTATTAAGAACACACAGGAGAAAATTCAACTATTGTATTTGCATGGAAAACTTTGTTGGCATCTTATGAGTCAGTATTTTCCACAATGTATTCCTTGAGATTTTATGTGGAGGAAAAAAGTGCTCTGTGTCAAATAATTTAAAGCTTCCTAATACCTGTAAACACATGGCCAGGTCCGAGAAGTTAGGCAGCACACTGAAGCTTTACATTCTATAAAAAGCAAAGCCCTTCGTCTCTTTGGAAGCACTTAATCCCAAATAAGGATGATTTTTACATCCTTCTTAAGATGTAATAAGATACAGAATTTATGTGGCTGAGATCTTGAAAGACAAAGTTAAGCTCTTTCATAATTTTGCCTGGAATAGACATTAATAATTGGTCATGATATTTGTAAAATACACCCTTAGTGCCAGTGAAAAAAGTCCTTTTAAAAAGTGACATTTAAATTCAGCCAGTAAAATACTGCCTTTTGTTGAATTTTCTCCTTGGATTAAGTATCTAAATAGAGTTTTCCTAACTGAACGTTTATATCAAGACTCTATAATGTTCAGAGTAAGATATTTAAGACTGGAGAAACGGGGCCCTGGGGAATGATTAGATGACTAAGCACACAGTAATTTGAAGTTTAGGAAGGTAAGGTATAAAAAGCAACATAGTCTGAGTTGACCAAACTCATCTTGGCTCTTAGCTCCATGTGAATTACTTGAGTGAGAGGGTATATATCTAATGATCTCCCCAAATCTCATTTTCATCACATTAAAATGGTCTTAATAGTTATATCACTTTATAGAATACATGGCAAGGTACATACATAACTCAAATATAAAATGGCTTTGTTCCCTAAAGTAGGGATAGAGTACTTATTATTCCATTTTGCATGTGCTTCAGCTGTATCCTTCGGATTTGTGTCTGATGGAAAAGAATGCTGGAAGATGAATTATGCAACCGGTTTAAGGCCTGGGTTAAAGAGAGTAGGTTCAAGCATTCTACCTATTTGAACACAAAGCCAGCCCCTGGCAAAATTTGAATTCAGGCAATTTATCTCCAGTGTTCCCCCAACTCTTTTTTCATCCTCTTTTTCTGTAACTCATTCACTCCTTCTTTCTAAAATACCAGTCTGTCCTGACAAAGCCAAATTTCTGAAAAAGTAACATGCCTTAGTCTGTTGGAGCTGTTGTAACAAAATGCCAGAGACTGGGGAACTTATTACAACAAACATTTATTTCCTTCTGTTCTGGAGGCTGGTAGGTCTAGGATTATGGTGCCAGGAGATTCAGTGTCCAGTGAAGGGCCTCTTCTGGGTTGCAAAATGCCACCTTCTTGGTGTATCCCAATGGATGGTACAGGGCAATTTGTATAGCCTTTCTTCTTATTAATAAGCATACATTAAGATTATAAGTAGTTTTATAGATTGTTTTCTCTAGTTTGTGATTTGCTCAAGGCAAGACCATATCTTTTTCAGCTTTTGTTAAGCTCTTATAAGGTCATTAATCTCATTCATGAGGGTTCCACCCTTTGGATTTAAACACCTCCTAAAGGCTCCGCCTCCAAATACTATCATCATGTTGAGATTTCAATATGAATTCAGGGGACAACCAACCATAACATAATGTAAAATTCAAACCATAGCATAATGTAAAATAAAATTGAGTCAAGTTACCTATAGCAGTGATATTGCAATTTTTCTGTCCTTTCTAAATATGGATTGCAAGGTAATATTTCTAGTTAAATAAATTTTGGAACCGTGCCATGGAGGGTATTGAGAAGGTATTTTGAATAGTTGGTCCTTTCTTAATGCTTCTGGGTTTACTATGTTTGCCTGTTAACCAATAATTCCATTAACACCCAATCTATTTGGTTCTAAATCATCAACTTTCTGGGAGAGAAAAACAGCAACCTTGGATTTTTGATGCTTTTTTGGCTTTAGGTTTGGTGCTAGGAGGTTGGGGTGCGAAGGACGGAAGAGAAAAGCTAGTTACAAGGAGACCAAGTAGACAGATGGAAAATATCAGTAGAATTTAGGCCTAACCATAAAGCGCAATAATGTGGCTGTTAGTCTTTGTTATTACAATCTCCAAAAGGTTGTTGTACTAGAGATAACAACTCTCCAAACATAGCTGTTGGCATGAAAATAGAATTATAGCAAGTGACTAGAGGCTATGACATTGATTTTTAAAAAATTTTTCTTGATTGTCCTACAATTGAAGCTTATTAGCAGACAATTTTGTGACTTGTTTTAAGCTGACGATTAAAATTTAACATAAAAATCGGTCAAGACATAAAACAGGGAGCTTCAGAAATGAAAACAAATCTGTTCAATAATAGCTATCCAGTCCACATGGAGGCCTTGAAGGAGTAGGGAAAATCTAGATGGCTCTTCCTCAGAGGTGAAATGAGTGAGTGATTAGCTCACTCAGGGCCCAAACAGCCCTAGGCACTGAGGTATGCCATTGGTTTGGACTCAAGTCTCAGCTCTCTCCAGTGGAAAGAGAAGTTGGATGATGAAATTAGGTGAAACTGTAGTTTCCCAGAAGCATGACTTTTCCCCACTATGACCTTTGATGAGGATACTCTAAGAGCAAGATACCAAAATTATTTTTTTAACAGCGAAAGTCAGTTTTGACATTACCGAAGCCAACAACAAAATCGATCTAGTCACATGTCTCTCCTAATTTTAAACTAGAATATTTGAATTTTCAGCCCTACCAGTAAACAATGGGGCTCTCATTCAGCACTGTTGAAAGAAGCCTGGCTGTATTCATTCTTTTAAAAGCCAACAGTGTGGGCAAAATATGAAATGTTTGGTATCAAGTTACAGAAAAGAAGGTTCTCTAAAGTTGTGAAGGGGAGAATGCAACTCAGTGGTCGTGTTCTCAAATTACTCCTCTTACATTTGAATTATGGGAAGAGTAAAAAAAAACCATAGGACTATTTAGCTAGAAGGGAGTATTGAATCCAAATTCCTTACATTTTAAGATGAAGTAACTAAAGACCGAGAAATTATACTTTGAAATGAATGATTTAACAAAGAAAACTTGTAAAATTGAGGCCAGGCAGTAAAAAACAGCTGTGAAAAACATCATTTGAAGTTAGTTCCTGCAGGCAATTGAATAAACAAGAAATAGAATATGAAAGAGTGAAGGTGGGAGATAGTTTAATTAAAAAGAAAGAATTGTGCTGTATAATAAATTTCCTGAGAGAGATTCATGACCAGAGCAATTGCAAAACACCTCAGGATTTTACCACTCAATTATCAGACATCCATAACCAGGTGAAGCAATCGTTATGTGGTTGGCAGAGACCCTGTGGGATAGGTCAGCCCCACTATTATGGAGATTTCGCCACCGGTAATCTAAGGAAGCAGTGAATTTATGGGTGATGTGTTCAGGGAGACAGATTTTTTAAATGACAGCCTATAAATGGTGGTTGCCTGGACTTAATATTAGAATCACTGGGAATTTTTTGTTCTTATAGCTCTATTAGCAATCAGTCTTCAATTCATATTATTCCTCACCAGAATATTCATCAGAAGACTCTTCTCATTTTGCAGGTATGAGAGTTAAAGAACAAAAGAGAAGCAGAGAATCAATAGTAACATATCCTCGGTTAAGCTTTCAAGGCCTCAGTTCATTGTTTAACCAGAGGTCCCATAATCCCCAATAAATTTAAGGATAATACTGTAAAGGAACCATTACTTAATAAGAGAGAGAAAGTAATAACCCTGACGCTCTTTATTCCATTTCTCTAGTAGTGAAATAATTTATGTAGTGGGCAAGTTAGTTTAATTTCTAAAACTTAGTCTCTGATTTCCTTTTCTGTGAGAATGAGATAATAGTAATATTAGAGCAAACAGAATAGGAAACTCTAAGTGTAATCATGCCCCTTCACTGATTAAAAATCCTTCATTGGTGTTCCATGGATTTTTTAGGACTAAAGATAAAAAGTCCTTAACGTGACCCAATACACCCTGCTTGATCTGACCTTGGCCACAGTTGTCTTCTCTCATTTCCTTGACTATATACCATGACCCATCCTGCCTGGGAGGTTCATACAAGCTATCGCTAGTCTTGAAGGTTAATATTCGTACTCCATCTCAGAGCTCAACTTATTTTTGTAGGAAAGGCTTCCCCTATATCTCTACCTCATTATGTTTCCCACCACTAATCACAGTTATTTAAACAACTAGTTATATAATGTCTTTCATACAGTTTCATAGAGGCATGTTTTGTGTCTCTAGTTTACTCCTACCTCTGTAGCACCATCTGGCACATAAGTGGTGCTTAAATATTTGTGGAATGAAATAACAGCTGATTTAAATCCTTGGTACGTAGTATGAGATTACTAATAACAGCTATATTAATTTTTAATTTGTTTCACCTTCCCTCGGTTGCTTGATTAGCCTTATTATCAATTGCTTTGGGTTACAAGATGTCTGCCCACCATTGAGGAAGCAATCTGGAGTATAAAGGACTGGTAGTGTGCTATATTGTATGCAACAGGCGCTCGATACACATCTGAAACCTTTCATGATGATGATGATAGCAAAGCCGAATGGCCCATAAAGATCAAAAACCTGACCTTGGACCTATTAGTAATATAAACTAGGTTAGCTGTTAGTACACTTCATCATAGTTACCTACATTAACTGTGCTGATAATACATTAGCTGTCTATTTTACAAATTCATAAAATTCTGGCCCAAGCAAGTATGGCTCAGTTGGCCGGAGTGCAGTCCCATGCTCCGAGGGGTCGCAGTTTTGATTCCTGATCAGGGCACACAGCTGGGTTGTGGGTTTGGCTCTCAGCCTGGACATGTAAGAGAGGCAACCAGTGGATGTTTCTCTGTCTTTCTCTCTCACTCTCTCAATCTCTCCCTTCCTCTCTCTAAAATCAATAAAAACTGTATCCTTGGGTGAGGATTAAAAAAAAATTTCACAAAATTTCGTTTAATTTAAATGTTTTTTATAAATGACTTGTTTTGCAACAGACACCTTTAGAAAGCCAAAAAGTTTCCACTCCTGGTTCTATCAGAAGAAGCTGAAGAGTGTTTGTCTGAGTTAAGATATCTTTAATATTTATGTTTTACTCATCAAGTAGTGATATTCACTGTTCTATCTCCCTTGGAGTGGTCTCTAAAACAACTTGCTGGGTAGTAAAATTACAGAATTAGAAAGAAGATAAAAATTACAAAGTCTGGAGGAAAACAAACTAAATTCATACCTCACTTTTGCTACTGATAGCAGTGGGACCTTGGGCAGATCAACCTTTCTGACCTCAGTTTTCCCATCTCTAAAACATAGTTTACAATCAATAATCCCAAAATGTTCAGCAAATCCCTTTTGCGTTGTTGAAAATAACAACATAAACGTCCTTCTATACCAGTGGTTCTTTATTTTAATTGAATTTATTAGGGTGACATTGGTTAATAAAATTATGTAAGTTTCCAGGGTATGGTTCTGTAACACATCATCTGTATGTTGTATTTTGTTCACTACGCCAAGTCAAGTTCCCTTCCATCACCGTTTATTCCCCCTTTACCCTCTCCTACCTCCCACCAAGTTCCGTTTCCCTCTGGCAATCACCATGCTGTTGTCTATGAGTTTTTTTGTTTGTTTTTGCTTAATTCCTTCACCTTTTTTACCCTGCTCTCCTAGCCCTTCCTCCCTGTCAGCTATCATGTTCTCTGTATCTGAGTCTGTTTTTATTTTTTTGTTTATTTTGTTCATTAGATTCCACATTGATGGTGGTGGGAGGTAAGTATTTTGTCTTGCAGGGGACAAAATGTCTGGACACAATGGAGGTGGGTGGGTGGGTGGGTGGGGAGAGGTGGTATGCTACTGGCTTCTAGTCGGTAGAAGCCAGGAATGCTGATAAACACCCCGCAATACATAGGACAGTTCTTTAAAGAAGTATCCAGTCCAAAAAGTCAGTAGTGTTCCTGGTTGGGTGCCTATTTATAGTGAAATGATTAAAGCATCACTGCAGTCATTAAAAAATTGAAATAGATTTATGGACAGACAGAAAGATTTCTAGGAAACAGAGTTAAAGTAAAGGGACTCAAACATATCAATATGTTCTCCTTAATTGCTACCCTCTCATCTGTGTGCATGTGTGTATTTTCACATACATACTGCATAAAAGATCTGGAAGAACATATACAAACCTGTTAATCAGTGACATTTATGGGGGAAAGACATGTTAAAGAACGTTTGCATTTCTTTCTGGACACATTTTTTTATTGGGTTTTTACAACCAGTGAATTATTACACTTATAATTCAAAAAACTTTTGCAAATAAAATTTTAACTTACACAGTTCTTGCATTATAGTAAATAATGCAAGTAAAGTGTTAGCACAGTGTCAATATGTAGTAAGTGCCAATAAATAATGGTTATAATTATTGTTTGTTGTTAGGAAAATTGTATATTTTTTCTTCTTGAAAATTGAGAAGGTTCAGAAAGTGAAGGTATGCAAGTAAATGTAGTAATAAAAGGTTTCATTAATGATTTTGAAAAGCTTCAGTGTGGCAGCATTCTTTTTTTATCACTTGAGTTTCATTTTGTGCTTATGGAAAGGACTCTTCAATCTTACCGTTTTGTGCACACATAAAAAAAGAAAACATACATGAAATAAACTGGTAACGGTGTTGCTACCACTTCACATTCAGAGTATAAATCTTCTACATTATTGATCAACTCAATGGCATCAATGATCCTGTCTTTTCACACAGTCTCATCCTTATTTCTGTCAGGTGTTGGTAATACAGCATTTTTAAAAGTAAATTTTTAAATTGAAGCATAATATCCATTTAGAAAAATGTAAAACTGAAAAGTATACACCTGGATGAATTCTCAAAACGAATATAATCATATATTCACCACCTAGTTAAAAAAAAAAGTTATCAGCACTCAGAATCTTCCTCCTGCAGGTAACCACATCCTGACTTTTAACATCATAGATTAATTTTGCCTGTTTCTAAATTTTATGTGAAGGGAATCATATGGTGTATATTCTTTTCAGTTTGATTCCTTTAGCTTAACAGAATATTGTGAAATTCCTACATGTTAGGTGTAGCTGATCATTCATTTTCTCTGCTGAACAATATTCCACTATATTTATACACAATATATTCATTCTGTCGTTGATGGGCATTTGGATTGTCTGGGGCTATGGCAATAGTGTTGCTATAGCATTCACTATAGAATTACTATGTACATTCTTGTGTATGTCTTTTGGTACATATAAGCATGTATTTCTATTTGTATATACTTAGGAGTAGAATTTTTAGTTCATATTTTATGTGAATGTTTTACTTTAGTAGATACTATCGAACTGTTTTCCAAAATGATATTACTAAGCTACATAGTACCAGCAGTATATGAGAATTTCTGTTGCTGTACATCGTCACCAATAGTTGGGATTTTAATTTTAGCCATTCTACTGGGATCAGCTCATTTTAAATTTTAAATCGCTTACTAGAGCTATTGCTTCCTTTTTAAAAAGTATATGTTTTTGAATATTTACAAAGGGAATAGAAAGATATTCAGCTAATTGTTGATAGTAATTATCTGAGTGGTGGAATTGTGGGACATTTCTTTTTTGTTCTTTGTTTTATATTTAGGTATACTTTCTAACCTTATAAAATAAACATGTTGTAATAATAGAAACAATATAAAAAGTGGCAGTATCCCTCAAAGTCTTTTCATTAAAATACAAGTTCCAAGGGTGTTAATTGATATTCCTGAAAATAAGTTTGACTTATTTTTTGCAGGATTGCTCAAAGACTTAAAAATGCTAATGTGTTTTATGAACCCTTTATGCGTAGGTAGTATACACTAAATAGTGTGTGTGGTTTCTGGGTGTAATAATTTCCAAAATACCCATTCATACCTCAAGGAATTAGTATACTAAGGGACATCATTTGCTGGAATGGGAGGTGCCAAAATGTAATATATAAAAATAGATTACAAAAAGGCAAAAAAAAAAACCACAGATGTTTATGAACAAGTTCTCCCTATAGGAATGAAAACTGAGAATTTTTAATGCTGCTCTAAGTATTTTCTACTGTGAATTTTTAAATACCCAGAATGTGAATTCAAGAATCCAATCCCATGTTACTTCTGTGTTTTACCTCTTACAGTTAAATGTTAGCTCTTTGAGAGCCTTCTATCATAACACTGGATTTAGAGTATAAGGCTTACAAGCATATAGATAGACAGATGTCACAGGGTCCACAGGTTTGGTTTCTTTGTTTGTTTTTTTAATGATCTTTTGTCTCCAACTAAAAACGCAACTTATTTTTTTTAATGAGGTCAGAAAGCAGATTCGGGCTGGTTTCAAAGAGAACTTCTAGTTAGTCATACAAATTGTAGATGCATGTCATCATAGTTCAACAATAAAATTTAACCACCAAAGAGTATTACTGATGGCCAGAATTACTCACTGCTATTGCCAAGTTTCTAACACAATGCCAAATATGCTAGATTGCCAAGTATGTTAGCCAACTCGTCAGTGCGACAAATGGGTGTGGTTTGGAGTAAGAGAAACTTGTGTTTGAATTTCATTTCCACCAAGCACTCAGCTGTGGCTTTCTGAGTTTTCATTTCCTTGACTGTGAAATAAGAATGATACTCTCTCTCTCAGGGCTAATTAAGCTAATAGGTATGAAAGCGCCTGCCTGGTACTGTAACAAACAGATAGCAAGGTCCTCAGCAAATGGGGTTTTCCTTCTTCATGAAACGAAGAGTAAGCATTGAGAAGGCTGCAGCTAATCTACGTCCACAGTAGAGTGCACTTACTTTCTCCACTCAGTTTCACAGGTTTGGATGTTTTTGTTCTGTCTGCCCCCTCTCCTCCCGTTCTTTCTCTCTATACCATAACCTCTTTTCTTCTTTCCTTCCTCATATCATCTTGATTTATGTTCCTAAAGAGGAACAATGCTTCAACCAATTCTTCATAATCTGTTCACCCATAGAGATCAACCAAGAACACTTGAAAAAACAAAAGACTTACGAATCCTGGCCAAGTTTCAGCATCATCATGGCTGGTGGGTAAGATGTTCCACTGCAAGGACCATCTTGATATGTTTCAAATTTATTCTATGAGCAATTATTTATTGAACTCCTATGTTCCAGGTGCTTTCTGGGATCAGCTAATGCTACGTAATGTACCATTTACTGAACAGGTTGGTCTTGTTCTTTTGCTTTTCTCAAACACCATTTAAACTAGAGATATATTCCGTGAAGAATCTTGGGCCTTCTTCTGGATCTTTCCACAATCAGACATCCCTCTCAAAGTAAGGAAGAAAGCTTATAGACAAAGATAGTACATAAGATATCTCAGTTAGTATTATGTAAGATATCTGGGCTAATCTCTGCTTAACTGTTGCAGAAATAAGAACAACTGCATTTTTATTGTTCATTGGCACAGAGATGGTAGTTTTTCAAAGTTCTGATTTTTAATTATCACCTTAGATAACTTGCAGGGACCTTTTTGGTTCTGTTTCAGTAACCCCTCTAACCTGAAGGCTTCATATCTTAGATTTTCCTTTGTAAATATTTCTCACACTTCTGGGCTTCCCTTTCCCCATTAAATTTTTAAATATACTGCAGAAGGAAAATAACTTGGCTACTCAAGCTTTAGAGTTCCCAGGTCTTCTGAAATGGAAACAGTTGAGTTAGAAGAGTCACCGCTATCTTATTTCTTTAGATCTGAGTCTTATAAACCTACTGAGTAACTGAATCAGATGACTCTGGGCAACCAGAAACTTCACATACAGTTTAGTAATCCACATGTTAGAATCTATTGGTGAAGGTTAAGTGAATGGTGGCATCTAATGTCCTCCAAAGCTGGGTGTTCCTACAACAAAATGCTTCTTTGAAAGTCCAAACCTAATATTAGACCCTTTCAGAGGTCAAAAGTAGCTTTTTAAGCTAAGGCATATGCTAATTATATTCTCCAGGATATATAATTCAGTACAGTTAAGAGCCTTTCCAGAGAGCCTTCTAGCCTTGTTCCAGCCATGTGAGGATACAATAGGAAGTAGGCAGTCTGCAACCTGAAAGAGGGCCCTCACCAGAACTCGGACATGCTGCCACCCTAATGTCAGATTTGCAGCCTCCAGAATTGTGAGAAATAAATTTTTGTTGTTTACTATTAAAAAAGGGGGGCCCTGACTTACCCTGACTTATTGGTAGTCTGTATCATTTAAAAGAAATGAAATGAAATATTCCTTTTACCTGTACAAGTCATTAGAAACATTACCAGAGAATCAAGATAGCTTATTTAGCAAAACCAATCAAAACAAACTTCTCTAAACCAAAAAAAGTCAAACAAAACAAACATCCCATACTTACCGTAGGTAGAAATTGAAGACCTTCAGCCTTTATGTCTTCCCAGTGGTGATAATACACAGAAATGTGGTGTTCTTTGGTGTCTTCAGTCATCCATAAACACCTGTTACCTTTGGTGCTTAAGTGCCTTTTTATTATATAAATCAAAATGTACTTACAAAATATTTAGAGCAATTAAATAGTCACAAAAATCAGAGTTAATGATCTATTACAGTATTTACTATATAAATACTTATATCCAAAGCTTGAGACCAGCTTTCTTTCCTACCTTGAGCTCACATCTGAAGACATATTACCAGCTCTGACCTGAGTGGCTCAGTTGTTCGGACATCATTCTGCAAAATGAAAGGTCGCCGGCTGATTCCTGGTCAGGGCACATGCCTGGGTTTTGGGCTAGTCCCTGGTTGGGGTGCAAGCAAGAGGCAACCTATCGATGTTTCTCTCTCTTTCCTTCTTCCCTTTCCCCCTCTCTAAAAATAAATAAAAATAAATTCTTAAAAACAAAGAAATATAACCCACTAAATTACATGGAAACCATTTAATAGTCATTACCTGGACAATCATTTATTGAGCTAACCATTGACTATTTCTTCTTCTCAGCCTAGCAACTTCATATACCGCATATATGAAGGATCCATAAAAACTAACAGAGGGAGAGGGAGGGGTAAAAGTGCAGACAGTGAACTTTGAATTCAAATGTTATCTTATTTAAATCCTCACTAGAGTAAAGATTAGTCCCTCAGGCCCCAAGTGAATCTCAATGATGGGACAATACATGATTTGAGTAAAAATTTTATTGAAACTTTGCCAGTATAGTTTTGAGTTACTGTCTTCTTAGATAATTTTCATTGATTAAATTACCTACTATGTATAAATTACAATGATAGGTATGACTCATCCGGTAAAACAGTTATTAAATAGGAAATGCATAAATATAAACTTACTTTTAGGCTTAGAAGATTAGCTCAAAACTACATAAGTCAAGTTGTGAAGTCAAGGCAGGCACCTAATTTCAACACTTTTTTAAATTCCTAGGTCCTGAGTACCTAATATAATAGGTATGATCAATACTTTTTTGGATTGCTACAGTAGGGAAACATAAGATCTAAAAATATGAATTCTAAAGTAGTTAGGATAAGCTCCCATGGAAGCTACTCAGAAAGCTTAAATAAAGGATTTTAGTTTTACAGTTCATAGAATTGACTTTGATTTTTATAATTTTTCCATTTTGGCTGGTTTTGCTATAGGGTAAAAATTATCTTTAAATATAATATATACACATATGAATAAAGTAGTATTCCAAACAAGAAAAACCTGATATAGAAGCTTTTTTAATGTGGTAATTATTTCTTTAATTACTGTATAAATAATAATTATTTGACAAAACCCCAGAAGGGAAAACTGTGCTTAAGATGAGTATGACCAGTTTTATCATAGATATATGTTCAGTTTGCTGCACACAGCTGAAAAGATCAACAGTTTTTCAGGTGCTAAGATACTTTTTTTTTTTTTTGTGGGAATATAATATTTATAGGGATAGGCAAAAGTAGGTTCACAGTTATAATACAAAAATTAATAAATACTACAAGAATAAACCCTGTGTTTCATGTACTCACAACGGTAAATCTGTGTTTACCCACCCCCTTTTAGTTACAGAAGAAAAATAATGGTAGCTTCAGTAGAGAAACCTGGCAAATTCCATCATAAGAGATACTGTTGATCTAGATACCTTCTCCCATTCATCACAAATCTGTGCTTTAAATTGGTGATCTGCATATACATATATTCAACAATTTTTATTTTTATTTCTTTCAGGTGAGTATTTTCATAAGAATAAAACCAATTACAATTACTAACATGTCTTCTGTTTAGAAAGCTAACAGGCTCAGTGCCTCACCAATGAGGCAAGTGAAGAGATAACCATGATTTTCATTAATTAACTTATTTGACTTTGAATATATTTTATCATTTCAAAATCTGAGGCTGAAGAACTTTGAAAAATAATGTTTAAAAAAATGAGACAGCTATATATTCTCTAACTTGGCTTTTAATGTATGTATCTTTATAAAAAAATCATAGCCTTTAAAATTGCTTACCTTTTTTCAAACTTATAAAATACGTGTACTTGGAAGATGTAAAGTCATAGTAAGTATAGGAGCAAAAATTCTCAATTTAATGAGGCACAAACAGAGACTCAGAGAAGTTAAATAACAGGCACAGATACTTAGTTGGTCAGGTCCAGGGTCCAGATTAGCCCCTGGGTGTCTTGATTTCACAAGCTTGCACCTCAAGTTCAAGGTAAAGAAAGGCCTCACTGTTCCAAACCAAAGTTCCAAATATGCCAAAATTACATGGCCACTAGAGAGCTAATTAAGAAAAACTATGTTTAAATTATTTCCATGTTTCAGAGTCCCCCATCTCACTGGACTCAGAAGGCAGTTGAAAGATGTGACCCTACACATTTTTGTTTTCCCCAGAGAGGAAATGCACAGTTGGAAGAGAAGTTCACAAAAACACCTTTTCACAAAGCAGCAATACGTTTTTCATCTTTTCTTAAAAAAGCTCTCTTGTCACAACTAGTTGATGGCATTTCATTCCCTTAAGTGCTCATTTTGTTGACAGTTAACTCCCATTTTAGTCTGTCCAACAGACCAGATTAAAAATGATTTTAAATCAGAGGCCCTGTTTTTTATTTTGAACCCATTGCAGAGCCTGGCACAGGGTGACAGAGTGTGTGCCCAATAAATACTTGTTGAATGAAATTACATTGAAAAGCAGGATGAAGTAAAGCCATCTTCCATCTGCCAAAGACTTTGGTGCGACTGCATGGGTAATTTCTGTTCTTAGAAAGCTTTAATGTGAATAAAATTATTCCTTGGTGTGCATTTAAAATTCCACCGAAAGCAATTTAAAATATCAGACGTACCCTCTTAGAGATAGCCAGGAACAGTTCTGGACGAATAAGAAAAAGTGACAGTGACATTTCCGCATTGTTCAAAGCAGAGAGAAAGGTCAACAAAGAGTAGAAACAGACCCCTCAACCCAACTTGCATTCTTTCTGTGAAACGTTCTCGGTGTGCCTCTTATCATTTAAGTTCTGTAAATGTAGTTTTCTTGAAACTGACCGTATCCCTTTTGAGGATGAGGGGAGGAAGAAGAGGGAGGAAGGCGACGGAGGAGGGGAAGGTCTGAGTAAAGCATTCTTTCAGCACCAGCGTCCACTTGGGGCCTTGGGGAGGCCGGGGTCACACGGCCCTCCTGGCTTCAGTGATCTACAACGTCTTGTTTGTGGTTTACAACTGCTCTTTAAAAATACTTTCCCTTTGGGACGGCCCCGGGCTTCTTCCTGCCACCCCACCCCCCGCGGCCCCAGGCAAAGACAAGCCTTGGCTACGTAGGCAGCTCTTAGAGTAAACAGCACGCTCAGAGGATTACAATCGACCCGAGGCGAATTCGACCCTTTCCCTTCGCCGCCCTCAAATGACCCTTCACAGCAGCCCCTGATCTCCCTTCAAATGGAAAACCTACAGGCGCACACACACACACGCGCGCGCGCACACACACACACACACACGCACACACACACACAAACAAAAAACCCCAAGTCTTCCCTTCGGTTGCTACCCGCAATGACGTTTCCCCCTCGGGTCCCGCCCCTCAGGGGGCCTGGAATTTTGGGATTGGCCAAGAGCCCGGGCGACAAAGCCCCGATTGGGCGACGAGGCTCTGACTGACAGCGGGGGCGTCCACCGCGCCCTCCCTCCCTGGTGTGAGAGTGTCTGTGTGTGTGTGTGTGTGTGTGTGTGTGCGCGCGCGGTGTTATGCCGGACAGGAGGGAGGCGACCGCGGCGGCGGAGGCTCTGTTTATTGTCCCTGTCGGTGTGAGGAAGTCAGGGTTGCAGCACGGCCTACGAAGGCCGCCTCTGAGGCAGCAGGGGCAGGCGGCAACTCCGGGATCCGGAGCAGCTGGCCTTCGCGGAGCGTGAGGAAGGACAACGCGCCTCTGCGTCCCCGCCACGTCCGGACGCCCCGGGCTCCCGGGCCGAGCTCGCTACTGGCACCTCCCGACCTCGGCCCCGCAGGCGGAGGCGCCCGTAGGAGGAGGAGGAGGAGGAGGAGGAGGAGGAACCGCTGCCGCTTAGCCGCCGCCGGCGTCCCCCTGCTTCCTCCTCCGCCTTTTCCTCAGCGACGGCGCTAGGCCCGGGCTACGCGAACGCCTCGCCTCGAGTTTGAGGGCGACGGGCGGCGCGGCCTCCTTGGTGGTCTAGGTCGGGCGTCCTCCCCGGGTCTCGGCGATGGGGCGCGGGGGGCGGCGCCGCTAAGAGCACGGCGAGCGGAGCGGTCGGTGCGGAGCAAGCGGGGCCGGGCGGCCCGCAGGGAGGCGGGAGCAGCGGCCGGGGCCTCTGGGCCTGTGAGCGGAGGCACCCGTCATGGCCAAGGCGGGCGGCGGCGGCGCGGGAGCCGGCGGCAACGGGGCACTGACCTGGGTGGTGAGTGGCGGGCGCCTGGGGGTGGGGGTCCGGGCCGCGGCATTGTTCCCGGCCCGCGGCGGGGCAGGAATTCCGCAGGGGGAAGGGGGTGGGGTGGGAGGAAGGGGAGAGAGGGAAATCCGGTCCTCGGAACGCGCGCGGGGTCTCGGCTTCTTCCAGCAAAATCCCCCGCCCCCCGCCCCTTTTCTTTCTTCTCTACCTCCTTGGAGGCTCGGGCTGCAGGAGCATAATGTGCATTTGAAACTTTGGGGGACAAACCCTGAACATGACATGGGCCCCTGCTTTATCTTTTCTCCTCTGTCCCGTATTCTTCCAGGGCAGTCCAAAATGAGGTGATACGTATGGCAATATGCATGTGTGTCTGTGTGGGTCCGCACTTTCTCTAAGTGTGGCTTAAGGAAATCCCAGAGAAAGGTGTGTGTGTATTGAACATGCAACCATTTCTGATGATCTGATCTCTCAAAGAAGAATGGATTTGGCGGGGAATGTGTCTACAGCAATTTACACGTAAATTCCGAGAGTCTCAGTCACTTGAAAGCGCATTCGGGATGACGGTCTCAGCAGCAGTTAATATTTGTAGGTTGCCCATCTGTCAAGGCGGGATTGCTAAAAGGAGCGCTTACCTGCGCCAGCCTCGCAGGTGAATTGAGGCGGGGGCTGAATGCAGAGCGCTGGGGAGGTGACTGAAAGTGATTTGTCCTGGAGTTAAAAGGATTTCCACGCTCAGTTCCTGCTGGGAAGTAGTAGTGGAGGGAAGACCTAGAGAGATCCAGTTCCCACGGCAGATCGATAATTCACTTGCTCAGCGTAGAGTTCAGATAGGGGTCATTTCCTACACAGAAAAACTCAACTCAGCCAACTGACTCGGTACTCAGGAGGAAAAGAAAAAAGCGGTACATTTTCCAGGGACTTTTGATAGACCCTCCCTTTTTCAAAACACCTAAGAAAGCTTTCATACTGGCGTTTTTATTACTTAATTCTTCATTTTCTCTTTGCCTGGGCGAGGTTTGGGTGAGTCGAAGAGCCATTCTGCTGTATTGGCAAGTACTCCCTGTGCAAAGCTTGTTGCTGCCGATAGCAGGAAAACACTTGAACCATTTATGTTTGTATGACAAGGTATTTTGTAAAATAACTTACCAGGTTCTTGTTGAATTTCTCCAAAATTTGGATATTACTCCACTAATGTAATATAACAGACTAGAGGCCAAAGAGGTAAAATGTCACCTGACAGAAGTTAATGGTCCATGTGGACGTTTGGGGGAGAGGGAGAATGTATAAACACAAAAAGAATGATTTTTTAAATTGATGGCCCTTACCCGTTACTAAAATCAAACAACTTCTAAAAATGGAATTAGTTTGCCAGATGGTTCTCATTCACTATTTGGAAGCGTTGAGGCCTGATCAGTGTTTTCTTGGACCTCTGATTCTATAATGGTAAACATGTTGCTCCAAGATTGAATTGGTTGGCTTTAACATTTGATAGCAATATTTTAATTTACTGCTATTTTACTTTGTAGATAATTAAATGACCACTTTTTCAAGCTCAATAAGAGACTTTCATTTATATAAGAAATTTTGTGAAACTTAGAGGGTCTCATTCAATATCAGAAAAATTCATTTGAAACAAATTGATTTATTGATTAAAGATTCATTTCTTTATAAAACTATTAATATAGGAAATATAGTTAAATAATAAGAAGAAATCAGCCTTTTATTTAGAGATTATATCCTCATGTTTATCGGAAAGGTAATTACCCCATAAGTCTACTGTAAGTTTTGATGCATGCTTTAAATTTAAGTCAGATTATATGAACATCATTATGTTCATAATATATACCATTGATCATAGACTTGTTTAATTTTGTGGGAGATGATAAAGTGAGGTGATTATGAACATGGACTTTCAGGTCTGATTGATGTATTGGGTTGGCCAAAAAGTTCGTTTACTTTTTCCTGTATGATGGCTCTGGTAGTGCTTAGTTGTTTTTAAGTTCATTCGAAACAATTTTGTTAGATTGTATTGTGATAGTTGTCATATCACTGTGCATTAAAAAAACTATCGAAATTGGTGAATTTTTGTGCAGCCATTTTAATATTGAAGGTGGAAGGAAATACACAATATTTTCAGTGTATTATGCTTTATTTTTTCAAGAAAAGTAAAAATGGAACTGAATAGCAAAAATAGATCTGTGCAGTGTGTGGAGAATGTGCTGAGACTGATAAAACATGTCAAAAGTGGTTCGTGAAGTTTCTTGGTACTTTTGACATTTTGACCAAATAATTCTTTGCTGTGGGGCTGTCTCATGCATTGTAAGATATTTAGCAGCAGCCCTGGCCTCTCCCCACTAGAAGTGAGTAGCTGGAGAGAGCCAACATACTCAAAATATCCAAATCAATAAAGTTATTGGTAAAAATGAAAGATACATCTTTTATTTTAAGGAAAAACGTAGTGGGCTTTTTGGCCAACCCAATAGATTCACATCCTATCTCCACCAGGATTGCACAAGGAATTTAATGTTTTTAAACTTGTTTTCTCATCTGTGAAATAAGATTGCTTGGAAAGTTGAAATAACATATGTAGCACAGCACTGGGCTTAATAAATGTTTGTTTTCATTGGTGAAGTTCAAGAAATGCACAATAAGAACGATAAAGTTGTTTTACATAAAATATCTTTAAGCCAGGGTGAAAGGAAATTATTCCTTTGCAAGAGTCCAGGAGTTTGGTGCAGTGGTGGTCATCTGTATCTGAGGAGGAGTAACTTTGTCTGCTATGTTGAAATCGGTGTTATGTTGCCACCTGCTTGTGGGTAACAGGAAGAAGTAAAAATGGAATTGGTCCCTGATATCATTATTTTGGGAATGCCATGTGTTACTGGTATTGACTTCTGTTGAGTTGCATGCCAGCATGTAGTATCAACATTGTCACTGCACGAAAGTTTACATTATAATATCTGAAACCACAAAGCAAAGTGGTTCAAGATGGACATTAACTTCTTAATAGTGTATTTGGTTTGTGTTGGATTTTCAAAATCTAAAATTTAAAAAGCTGAAAAATGTAAATCCAATAAAACTGTTTTGAGTTAAAATAGCTATGAAGGCTTCTCTGAAGCAAGCAGAGTTTCTTGAATTAACTTACAGTTTATAAAACTTTGATTATTAGACCCTAATAGTTCATTGGGTATTTTACTACAGGCATTTATCGTCTGTAAGTGGTTGTAAAAAATAAATTTGTGAACCTACTAGAATATAGTTAATCACTATGTGAATATTGACTTTTGCCAGTAATACTGTAATTTAGTAGATTAAAAGTATTATAATAAAAAATATTCAGCATTTAAAACAGTGGTGGCCAGAAAAGTATAAGGACTTTCTTTGTATCATCAATCTTCAACAATCATCAATTCAAGGTCACCAACCTTTCCCCTTTTCATTATTTTGAAGTAAAGCAAATCCTATAATTATATCACTTTATCCATAAATATTTCAATATTTAAATCTAAAACATATGCCTCTTTAAAAAAGATTAAATCACAATTAACACTGTCATATTTGTAAAGTAAAATTTAATGAAATATAAGACATAAATCTTTTTGACTAGAAACATGGTTATATGTGAAAATATTATTTAAAGATTTGCTTTTATTTATTTATTCTCGAGAGAGGGGAAGGGAGGGGGAAAGAGAGGGAAAGAAACATTGATTGGTTGCCTCTCGCACAGCCCTTGCCAGCAACTTGGCCTGCAACTCAGGCATGTGCCTTTACTGGGAATTGAACCAGTGACCCTTCAGTTCACAGTCCAGCACTCAATCCACCTGAGCCACACCAGCCAGGGCTAAACATTTGTTTTAAGAGCATTGCTTTAGTGGCTAATTTTTACAAGCCTAAAATGCTCAAACAGATTTTCAAAGGCAGTTTTTTCATAAATTATGTGCCCTCCCAAACGAAATACATTTTGGATATTTTTCCTACTTAGATTTATCTCTTCACAGTCTCCTGCACGTCATGTTTATTTTGGTCATTTTGCCTATGTATGCTTACCTTTAATCAAAAATGCCTCTTTCACCTCTCTTTACCAGTCTAAATCTTAATTACTCATCAAAGGCTGCTTGAGAGTCTCACCAACCCTTTATCCTCCAATTTACTCATTTTTTTCTGTTACTCTTATGGATCATAAAATGTAAATGTCTTTCTTTTTAATGTGATTTTCACATGTGATACTTTTGTCTTAACAATTAGATTATAAACTCCTGAAGTCAGAGGTCATGTATTTTACTTGTTTGTATCCTTTTTAGCAGGGGTCCCCAATTCCCTGGGGCCATATACTGGTTTGTGGCCTGTTAAGAACGAGGCTGCAAGCAAAGCTCACCTGAGCTCCACCTGCTGGCCCGTGGTGCCAGAAATTTGGGGGACTGCTGCTTTTTATAGTGTGTAGCTAAGAGCTGGATAAGTAATCCAGCCTCAGTTATTGTTAACAAATTGGATAGTTAGTATATGTACTTAACTTCCTGAAAATTCTTTTTTCATTATAAGGACAAATGGTCAAGCAGCAATATTCTTGAGATACATTCTCAAATAACATAATAACAGTATTTAGAAACAGTTTTTTATTTCATATATTTATGTTTTTTAAATAATTTTTAATTTTTTTGTTGTTATTCTATTACTGTTGTCCCAATTTTTCCCCCTTTGCCCTCCTTCGCCCACTCCCTCCCAACAACAGTCATTCCCAACACCTTTGCCCATGTCCATGGGTCATTCATGTTCTTTGACTAATCCCTTCCCCTTCTTTCCACTGTTATGCCCCACTCAAACAGTTTTTATAAATAGTGCTACGTTTTCTGAGTAGATGGTTGTTTACCTGCATGGTTTCAGATCTGTTCAATACTTAGATGGTAGCAACAGTTGCATTTTAGTAAGTATGTTTTTTTTTAAAGCCTCTTATTTTTTAAAAAATTAAATTTTAATACAAATGTGACCCCATTTTAAAGAAAAGGTTTAATTGTTCCCATTTGCAGAGAAGGAAACAGGGTCCTAGAGATTAGGTAACAAACTATTAGGGCATGGCTAAGGCAAAGGTGGGTTTTAAACCGGGCTTATTCTTAACCATTATTTATTTTTTCCTCCCTCCTGCATTTGAAGACATTAAAAACTAAAACAACTCATGTTTTATACCTTAATGTGACAGGAAAAACAAAACCTTTTGGAATATACCTATATCTTCTACTAACCTATTTCGTTCATACAGAAAGCTAGGAAGTACATTTCTTTTTCAGGATATATAAATTTGTGTAGCATAATGCCCTTTAAGAGTAAGGGCTATGAAATCACATAATTTGCTTTTATAATTCAGCTTCTTTAAGTACTAGCCTTGTTAGCTTTAGGAAAACACCTAACTTCTCCAGACCTTAGTTTACTCATCCAAGAGAATCGTAGTAATAGTTTCAACTTTATGGAGCTCTTAAGAGGACTGAGATTATATAATTCCCATAATGCTTGGCATATAGTAAGCTCTCAGATGGGTACACGCGCACACACACACACACACACACACACACACACACTTTCCTTGTTTTTTATCCAGTAATAAGTTTTTTCATTTCTTTTGTCTCAGAGAAAGTATACTTTTTATATTGAGCAATAATCACTATAATAACTCTAGTTTAATATCCATCACCACATATAGAGAACCTTAAAGATCCACTCTCAGCAACTGTCACATATACAATACAGTATTACTAACTATAGTCACCATGTTGTACATTATACCTCCAGGACTCACTTATTTTGACTGCTTTCACCCTTCCCCCCACCCTACCTTTGGCAACCATCAATCTCTTCTTTGTATATATAAGTTTTGTGTGTGTGTGTTTGTTTTGTTTTAGATTCCTCATAAGTGAAATCATATAGTAACGGCTTTTCTCAGACTTATTTCACTTAGCATAATGACTTCAGGGTCCATCTGTATTGTCAAAAATGGCAAGATTTCCTTTTATGGCTGAATTAGGTTCGTGTGTGTGTGTGTGTGTGTGTGTGTGTGTGTGAGAAAGAGAGAGAAAGAGAGGCATTTTCTTTATACGTCCATCCATGGATGAACACTTCAGATTGTTTCCATGTCTTGGCTATTGTAAATAATGCCCCAGTGAATATTGGGGTGCATATATCTTTTCAAGTCAGTGTTTTCATTTTCTTCAGATAAATATCCAGAAGTGAAATTGCTGGATCATAGGGTAGTTCTATTTATAATTTTTAGAAGAATCTCCATACTGTTTTTCATTGTGGCTGCACCAACTTACATTCCCACCAATGGTTCACAAGCATTCCCTTTTCTCCACACCCTCACCAAACTGTTTATTTCTTGTCTTAAAAAATATATATAATTTATTTATTTATTTAGAGAGAGGGGAAGGTAGTGAGAAAGAAAGGAGGGAAACATTGACATCAGAGAGAAACATTGATTGGTTGCCCTTCGCACACACCCCAGCTGGGAACCAGGCCCACAACCCTGGCATGTGCCCTGACTGGATTTGAAAATGACCAGATTTGAACTGGTAACCTTTTGCTCTGCTGTGTGATGCCCAACCCAGCCTCCTCGCTGTTGATAATAACCATCTAACAGGTGCGAGGTGATATCATTATGGTTTTGATTTACATTTTCATGATGCTTAGTGATGCTGAGTACCTTTTCATGTACCCGTTGCCCATCTGTATGTTTTTGGAAAATATTCAGATTCTCTTCTCATTTTTTAAATCAAATTGGGGTTTTTTTTGCTGTGTATCAGATATATGATTTGCAAATATGTTCTCCCATTCGATAGGTTGCCTTTCATTTTGTTGATGGTTTCCTTTGCCGTGCACAGAGAAATTTTTTGTTTGATGTAGCCTCACTTGTTTATTTTTGCTTTTGTCACCTTTGCTTTTGGTGTCAGATCCTAAAAATCACCACCAAGGCTGATGTCAGAGAGCTTACCATCTGTGTTTTCTTCTAGGAGTTTTATGGTTTCAGGTCTTACATTCAAGTCTTTAATCTATTTTGAGTTGATTTCTGTGAAAAAATGCCATTGGAGTTTTGATGGGGATTGCATTGAATCTATTGAGTGCTTTGGGTAGTATGGACATTTTAACAATATTAATTCTTCTAATCCATGAACATAGACTAACCTTTCCATTTATTTATGTCTTCTTCCATTTCTTTCATCAATATCTCATAATTTTCATTACAGAGATATTCACCTTGGTTAAATTTATTCCTAAGTATTTTATTCTTTTTGATGCAGTTGTATATTGGATTGTATTCTTAATTTCTTTCTAACACTTTGTTATTAAAGTACAGAAACACAACAAATTTTTGTATACTGCTATTGTATTCTGCAACTTTACCAAATTCATTGATTAGTTCTAATAGTTTTTTGGTGGAGTCTTTAGGATTTTCTATATATAATATGTCATCTGCAAATAGTGATAGCTTTCCTTCATTTCAGATTTGGATGCCTTTTCCAGGAAGTGAATTTTTTTTTTTAAATTTTCATAGTGGACATTTAAGCATTTCTTATGAATGCTAAATCCCTCATCTTCCACATTTCTCCTTGTTCCTGTCTTTGGGAGGACATTTCTGGAGGAGCATAGCTGGAAGAAAAACTGATGGTTTTCATTTCCATTAATGGCGAGCAGATAACATGACCCTTTCTGTTGTTATATAGGTGAAATATGGCTAAAGTAGACATCAGGCATGGCAGCCTTGAGCAAGAAAAAGGGAAGGGATGAAAAGGTTAATGCAAAGTGAAGGGATCCTATGGTAGATAAGAGATGAGACTTGTTGCTAAAGCTTTTGCTAATCCCACTCCTCTTTGCTTGGGGATGGTGAAATTTTGTGCTGATTATGTGAATGAGTGGCTCAGTTCATTTTTAGCACCAATTGGCAGACCATCTCCTTTCCCCTCTTTGGCAGCAATTCATTTTTCTATAGAAAAACAGGAACTGTAGATGATTGTCCCAAATTGCTGTATTTTGGGTGATAACTCTGTGTAAGGAAAATCTTTCTTTTTACAAAATAATCTTGGTATATACTCGTTCTAAAATAAGGAGTTTGCCTTGGCAGTGTGGCTCAGTGGATTGAGCGCAAACCTGCAAATCACAGGGTGGCCGGTTCGATACCCAGTCGGGCACATGCCTGGGTTGCGGGCCAGGTCTCCAGTTGGGGGCATGTGAGAAGTAACCACACATTGATGTTTCTCTCCCTCTCTTTCTCTGTCCCTTCCCCTCTCTCTAACAATAAATAAATAAAATCTTTTTAAAAAATTAGAAGTTCGTTTTATTGGGATGCTTTTTTTTTCTGGGGGTTGACAAGTATTCTTGGTAAGGTTGAGTCGTGGATAAGTATGAAATCTATATTCTTTTACTACTAGGAGTTAGTATTGCAAAAGTGCTATAAAATAGATTAATATTTAAAAATAGATTTTATATATTATTTTGATGCCTTTGTTATAATTTAAAAGTCCCTTAATGTATTGCTTAATTTGGCAACCCGCTTTTGAAGTGTAGAAAAAGTCAGTTATGGCATCATCATATGTGTAAATCACAAAGAATAGAGTTAAAACAACTTTTTTAGATATGTGAAAGATACTTATCTTAATATGGGATTATTTTATATTTTTATTGCCTTTAATTTACTTGGGAATGAAAATGTTGCCTTGATTTCTTAGATTCCAGTGTAGTTGGGTGCTGGAATTAATTATTACTATAAACAGTTTGGTAATTTGAGCAACAGGTAAATAAATTACAAATAAACTTGAACCACATATTTTTAACTTTTACTTTGATGAAGTTTATTTGGAATGCTCTTGATAATTGATTATTTTTAATGACACATTGTTAATTTTTAGTCAATGTGGAATACTTAGAGCAATTACTGTAGTACAAGATATCACTGTGACTGTGTAAGAAAAAGAAAAGTTTGAATCATTTTTAGTCAAAAGACCCCTTTTCAATATTTAAAATGAGCATAATTCTCTTAGACTACAGGTATCAAATATATATTATTCTCCTTTATCATCTGTGTGATTGAGTGTTCTTTTTATAAACATATACATATGAGTTTGCTGGTCTGTTTTGGTTAAGGCTAACTTCTTGATCTTTTTCTGAATATTATCAGTAACTGTTAAAACTGAAGAGCTTCTCAGGGTGACCGTTCCCCCTCCTTCCCCTCCCTTCCCCCTTTTAAGATAAAGAAGTGGTAATAATGTCTGGTGATCAATAGATTTTTCTCATTTAATTTCTCTGTTCTTAAGTTGGGTTTACTATATTCAAACCTGTTCTAGATATGGGACCATCTCATTGAATAGGAAGGCGGAGGGAAATTGCCCTCTTTTGCTTTACCCCCAGATTTTGATTTTTAGTGGCCTGGCCATTACTCAGGGGTCAACTTCGATAATAAACAGGAGCTGAAAAAGACCATTAGTCTAGGTTTCTGTCAGAAAAGGTTCTGACAGAACCTTCTTTCTTTCTTGCTCATGAGCTAGTGAGCACTGCAAACTGTCATTTGCTGAGAATGGGAAACTAAGATAAATCTGATGGCAATGTTAATTTCTACTTTCTACTTTGTCAAGGCTGCCAGTCTTACTTGTTTGTTTGGGTTTCGCTTACCTCTTTGCCTAGATTTCTAGTTAGACAGTTGGGACAGCAGAAGGTAGTAAAAAAGTATAAACAGTGCCTCTAGAAAAAAGAAAGCTTCAGTTTTATCCTAGCTTAATTACATTATCACAGAAATAGGTTAATCAGCTTTAAAATAAATTTCATTGTAGAAAATTAGAAAATGTGTAACAGAAAATGACCAATATCTCTTTTTCTCACAGATTATTTTTATTGATATTCTGTGGGTATATTTTATATTTTCTGATGCATGTATATAATAAGTTTCTGATGAAAATGGGCTCATTTTAATATACTTTTTAAATAACTGTTCACTATACAGGATAGTTTTAATAAACTATAATTTTAAAATACTTGATTATATAATTTTAATAAAAATATAGTAATAGAAGTTTATAATTAACACAAATTTTTTTTTTTTTTTGGCATGAGTAACTAAATACTCAGTGAAATATCCAGGTTAAAGTGGTAAAGGTTTATGCGAAGGTTTAGAAATTATTTAATATCATAATTAATAGTTGATTAGAAATATCTTTAAAAGACCTCAAAACATGTTTTATTATGATATTCTGTAAATAATGTATATTCTTTAATGGTTTTCATTACTTTAAATAGAATGATGTCTTTTTCTTCAACACCCGTCACATATTTAGGAAAATACATTTTGGCAGAAATTATTTTAAATGTATTTTCACACTTTTTTTCTAATTATTTCTATACAGTGGTGGGCAAAAGTAGGTTTACAGTTGTGAGTGCATGAAACAGTTTATTCTTATATTGTTATTTATTAATTATTGTATTATTTCCCATACACATAACTGTAAATTTACTTTTGCCCACCCTGTATTATTCCTAGAGAAAATTACAAATAGCAGTCTGACAAAGCCAACTACATTTCACATGCTCTGTGATTTCTGAGACATCCTAGCAAGAATGACAACCTAGAACTTGATAGGAAGGTGGTAGGTGCAAGCCAGACATTCCTTATTTTCATGTATCGATCTGGAGGTAGCAGTGGCAATTGGTAGTAAGGGGTTGTGGAGAAAGTTGTAAATTCTTGAAAAAGGAGTTAGGTAGTCCTTCACCCCTCTTTTCCAACCCGTGTGCCACTTGAGTTGGGTGTAACTCATCAGGGCCAAGTGCGGAAGCCCAAATTAGGGAGACATGAGTCTCTGGTTGAGTCTAATCTTCAAAATGCTTTCTCTGTGGTTGGGATTTGTTTTGCAGAGGTAGCCTTGAATAGGAAAAAAAGCCCTTACTTGCATGGTTTTATAAGTTCCTGACCTTCACAAGAAATCTGCCAATAATCACAGAGTTCTAAGTTAATGGTAAGAAGTAACTCACGTTTGATTCCATTGCATTTATCATCATTAAGCACTTTTTTTAAGAGCGTCACCTAGTCATTATGACCTTTGTTCTAACTATTTTGTTTTCATCATTAGATTTTTTTCTCTAATTATATCTCATCATGAAAAACAGTGAACATAATTAGAAATATGGAGAATATCCGGTATTTAAAAAATACAGTTCATGTTTCTGGCCAACTAGTTCATAATCTAACTTTTGTCAGTAATACAATATGAAGACTTAATGAGACAGAATTATTTTCTTTTGTCCAAAGATTTTTTTTTTGTTTCAATTAAGAACTCTTGAATTATTTACATTATTTTTCACCTATTACTATGTGTTTCTGGGAACTTTTTTTTTTGTCTTGAAGCTGTTTATTTATGAACTACATTTAAACTAATACAAAAGATTTCCCAGGAAATATGCAGGCTTCTCACCATGCTTACTCTTTAAAAAACAAAAATTTTTTTTATTGTATTTTTTTTCCATTCCCAGTTAGTCCCCGTATATCTCTGTCCCCGCCCATAATCACCACACGGTTGTCCATGTCCATGAGTCTTTTTTCCTTTTCACTCAATGCTTCCATCCCCTAACCTCCCCTCACCTCTTAGCTGTCATCCTGCTCTCCATCTATGAATCTGTCTCTATTTTCCATGTCAGTTCAGTTTGTTCATGAGATTCCACATATGAGTGAAATCATATGGTATTTTTAATCAACTCTGAGCAGAGTTAACGGGTAGCCTTATAAGGGAGAGAATATAAAAATATCGTTTAAAATCTAGAAAATGAGTTATAATGCTGTTTAATGTGAGATATTAAATAGCTTTAATTTTAAGTTTATGGCATTGGAAGAGCATCATTAACATTCATATTTCCATAAGGTTTGTATGTTACAATTCTTGTTTTGGTTTAGACTATGCACAGGTTCTATAGTTTGATTTTTAAACATACGTGTAAAGGCTGTGTAATGATATATATTTTTTAAAATAATAACTTTAAAGATGATGGTATGGCTGTATCTATGACCTCAGTTGAAGTGGTACACTACTTGTTCAAATGCACAAAATCTCTCTCTTCCTTTTTCTGTCTTCTGATTGTTTCACTTTTACTAAAGTTCAAAGACCTGTGAAGATATTTTATTTTTCTTATTGTGTCTTATAGTGAGTTTTTAAATACTTTATTTAAAGTGATTTTTATCATATTTTTTGCATTACCATTTATCCCCCTTATACCTGCCTCCCCCCTGCCCCGCAACCTCCACACTGTTGTCCACATCCATGAGTCCTTTTTGTTCTACCCCTACCCCCTTCCCTGCACCCCCTTCCCCAGAGCTGTTAGTCTGCTATCTATCTGTGAATTGGTCTCTATTTTGCTTGTTAGTTTAGTTTGTTCATTTATTGACTCTAAAACACCCAGGCCTCATAATACCTTCCTTTTAGTTGGATGTCTTATTGGTCAGCCTTAGAAGAGAGGTGTTTTCTGATGCTATTAAGAAGACAGGAAAATTTCCAGACTACAGGAATTTGAGTTTGGGATCTTTATCCACCGTAACTGTTAGAATCAGGATCACCAGCCACTGCCTCCTTGGAACTGGCAGAGAAACTGAAATCATAGGGTGCCTCAGTAAAGAGGCACTGATATGTAAGCAATTATGGCATGACCTGCAAAAGTGTGAAATTTCAGATTTCATAAACCGCGTTTGGTATTCTCAATCATGTCAGTGTTTACTAACTACATAGGTTATTATTTTATGTAAGTTACTTTTGTCCACTCCTTACCTTAATCTTTAGTAGGTTAATGGCAGGGAACTTAATTTGCAGGTTTTTGGGACCTTTGTAGCCAGCCAGGTTCAGTCACTGTGAACCTGTAACCTGATAAGAACTAATATTCCTTGGGTAGTTTTGAGGACTAAAAATATTAACTTGATTATCCTACAGAAATGGGAGACATTTATATTTCTAGATTGACTAGATAGAAGCTGTTTTGGCTGTTTTCATGACTATGCTTTATAGTGTGAAATTTCACACTATATTATAGAAAGAACTAGACTATCAGTAAATAGATTATTCTCTTAGGAATTGAAAGTCAGTGAGCCTGAAAGATAATTTTGTCGTTAAAAAGAAAATCTATGACATGTATCCATATACATTTTAGTTTACCCCTTGGTAGGTTATTTAAATTTGATTTTTTGGTTAATTTTAGACTCTTTTTGATCAGAACAATGCTGTAAAAAAAGAAGAGTCAGAAACTGCAAACAGAAATGATTCTTCAAAGAAGTTGTCTGTTGAGAGAGTATATCAGAAAAAGACACAACTCGAACACATTCTCCTTCGTCCTGATACATACATTGGGTCGGTGGAACCATTGACACAGGTAATTGTTTTTAAATTTTATTGGAATTAGGAGATGTGTATTTATATCTACTTTTAATATAATTTTTGTGATTATATGCTTTGTAAGTACGTAATTTCATGTCTCTGTCATCATAAACAAAATAGAGGGGGATATAAGAGAGGTAGAAATGTCTTCATTTCTTGCTAAAGATTAAACTAGGAGATAAAAACTATCAAAGGTAAGAAGTATAGAGTAGGATGGTACTCTATAATTAAGTTCATGCGTACTGTGGTTTACTTTAAATTCTAGAATTTATACTTATACACTAATGACTTATTTAATACTTACTATGGACTTGGCCTACACATATTATCTTGTTTGGTTTTAACAATTTTGGGAAGCAGGCACTGTTATCTCCATTTTATACATGAGGAAACTGGAGTTTATATGAAGTAACTTGTTCAGATCTCTCAACTAGTAAGAGCTGGGATTCAAAGCTGGGTCTCTTTGACTCCAAACCCATGTTTATTCATATTTTAATCTGGGCTCCTTATAAAATAGAAAAATATGTAACTTGAAGTGTAAAGTACATTTAAGATACTTTCATTTTTTCCTATATTATTTAAATACTGTTTCTAACAATTCTTGGTGCCTTATATTAAAGCTGAACTTATGGGTAAAATACAAATGATACAAAATGAACAGTTTCTCAGTTTTGAGGTTATATAAATTAATTGTGAATACAATGACATTGTAACTGAAGTAGTATATGTATTTTTACTTTGAAAGTCTTAAGTATTTACAGCATAAATGACAGATGTGTGTTTATACTGTGTACAATTGATGCTAAACACTTTTTTACTTCCTAAGTTTTTAAAAAATTTTTCTCTCAATGCAGCTAATGTGGGTGTATGATGAAGATGTAGGAATGAATTGCAGAGAGGTTACCTTTGTGCCAGGTTTATACAAGATCTTTGATGAAATCTTGGGTGAGCACTTGCTTAAGATTTGATGCATCTGTTTCTGCTGATATCTTATAATGTCGCTATATATAAGGCCAGATGTACAATATAAATTTTAAAGGCATATCTCTTTTTTATGCTGAATATAGATGTTCTTCAGAAAATTTGCATGACTTGCTATGATATTTTCACATCTACTTATCATATCTTTGTGTTTTAATTGTTCATTTGAAAAACAAATGTGATTTGATTAGTAATCCAAAAGTTGGTTTGTAGTCCCGTATGTGCAATAACCTGGGATTTGCTTGCATGTGACTGTGAGGCATGTTAAAAACAGAGATTACAGCCCCAGCCAGTGTGGATTAGTTGGTGGGAGCTTTGTCCAGTAAACCAAAAGGCTATTGGTTCAATTACTGGTCAGGGCGCATGCCTAGGTTGTAGGTTTGATCCCTTGTTGCGGCGCATATGAGAGTCAGTCCGATGATCTTGCTCACTCACATGGATATTTTTCTTCCTCTCTCTCTCTTTCCTTCCCTTTCCCTCTCTCTAAAATCAATAAGCATGTCCTCAGGTGAGGATTTTTTTAAAAAGTAGAGATTACAGAGCCCGAGCCTTGCAGATTCAGTGAGTTTGAGGTGACATATGTAAAGTTGTGTTTTTCACCTCCAAATACAGTATTTTCGTTGGGCAGTCTAGTTTAACAATCTTTGTTCTAAATGATCTCTTTGCTCTCCAAATTAATTAGATGTCAGTGAAGTTCGTAGTCTAATTGACTCCTAGGGGATGCTTGCACTTCGGAGATGTTTTTAGCCTAGGACTTTCTAGACTTTCTAGAGACTGCACTCTGCCTCCTCATCAGTGCTACTTGAGGTTTCCTAGACAGCAGAGTTGTGTGGGTTTGAGCTTCTTCCAGTGGGTCTTTGTGACACGGAGAGGAGAGTAAAACTGGTTACTTATGTTTTGTTTCTTTCACTATTTCCTCTCAACTGTCTTCTACTCAGTTTTACTTTTAGGTGTTTATCAGGATCATATTCCTTCTATGACTGAAGCTTAATTTGACAGCTAACTTGTGTTCGAATTTATTGAAGCAGTGGTTAATGTATCAAGTATATTATCAGTTATACTGCATAGGATTTAGAGATTTCTAAGGATGCTACAGACTTTGCCTTTGTAATTAAAAAATAACTGATGGGTTTTAGCTTAATCTGTCTATAAAATCACTGGTCTATTTAAGGAAATCAAGACAAAGTAGTTATTTGTTACCAAGATAAAATATAATTAAGACATCAAAACTACAGCTAAACTACAGAAGAGCTGTTGTTCAGAACCACCTGAGATATGGCTGTATAGAAGTCCTATAACTAGGGAATTAAAGAAGCAGCCACATCAAGACTGGTAGGAGGGGCAGAGATGCAGAGTGGATTGGTCGCATACCCACTTGTGGTGGATAAAAATAGGGAGAGATATCTTGGCTGCAGAGGTGCCCCCTGAGGAGTGAGGGGTCTCAACCTCATACCAGGCCCCCCAACGCAGGAATTTAGTGCCAGGAGGAGAAGTCCCCTTAACTCGTGGCTGTAAAAACCAACGGGGTTAGGCTGAGTGCAACAGGCTTCTGGAGTCCCAGGCAGTTCCTCTTAAAGGGCCTGTGCATACTTGGACTCACCCGAGTTCCAGCACTGAGGCAGTAGCTCAAAAGGCACCAGGAACATACAGAGAGGAACTGAATTGTCTGGCACCAGAGCAAGAGCTGAGGGGCAGCTTTCTCTGAGACAAGTGCTGGCAGAGGCCATTGTTCCTTTGATGAACTCTCCCCAGACAGACCAGCAGGCAGGCACCATATCTGAGACTTCATCAACCTGGATCACGCTGTTTGCCCTGCCCTAGTGATTCCCTGACACCCCACCCCACAGAACTTTTAGACCCACCGAAGTGGTTTCCAGTGGCTTTTCCATAAAAATGGCCTGTATTGGTTCATCCTTCATATTTTCCTAAAATCTCTCAAGCAGCGTCTGGCCTCATTGTGCCCTGTACCTCTTACTAAATGACCCCAGCCCTGCCATTAGCAGCAGCCATCCCTGGTTCATAGCTTGGCCTCACCTGGGCACTTCCAAGCCCGGCACAAGTAGCAGCCATCTGCAGATAGCTTTGTAGCTTATGCTAGGTGGCCCTAGGCAGAACACAGGCAGTGATTGACCTTGACCTGTACCTCTCATGAGGCCACTGAGCCAGTGTACCCAGTAAACAGCTTCAAACCATACTGAAGCATCTCTACAAGTAATACACTCAAGGGGTGGACCCAGTGGGCACCAGAGCCTCACTGAAGTAAGTTCTGCTCTGTGGGATGGGCCCCTGCACAGCTGATCCTCCATGGTGGTTGCAGCCAGTTCTTGCAGCTGATTGGCCTGGTAATAAATCTCTCTCATTGACATGCCAACAACAATCAAGGCTCAACTACAAGTAGAGGTTGTCCATAGCCCACACTGGGGTGTATCTCACGTGCCTAGCTTGGGTGATTGGGGAGGCTGTGCCACTGGATCCTACAGAATACCTATTACATTAGGCCACTTTACTGAGCACAGGAGATATAGCAGCACTACCTAATAAATAGAAACAAACATGAGAGAGGGTGCCAAAATGAAACATGAACTGAATGAAACAAAATGAAGCAAAGAAACATGTCCCAAATGAAAGAACAGAACAAAACACCAGAAAAAAAAACAAAAAACGGAGACAAACAATCTACTACATATGGAGTTCAGCACACTGGTTATAAGGATGCCCAATGAACTTAGTAAGAACCTCAATAGCGTAAAAAAGGACCAGTCAGAAATGAAGGCTACAGTAACTGAAATGAAGAGTACTTTACAGGGAATCAATAGCAGAGTAGGTGAAGCTGAGAATCATTTCAGCAATTTGGAATATAAGAAAGCAAAAAAAAAACAAAAAACAAAAAACCAAACCCAAAAAACAAAAAACCCCAGTCAGAACAGCAAAAACAAAAAAAGAAAAAGAGAATTAAAAAAAAATGAAGATAGTATAAGGAGCCTCTGGGGCAACTTCAGGTGTACCAACATTCACATCGTAGGGGTCTGTAAGGAGAACAGAGACAGCAAGAAATTGAAACCCTGTTTGAAAAAATAACAACAATACCCTAACCTAGTGAAGGAAATAGACATAGATACACAAGTCCAGGAAGTGCAGAGAGTCCAAAAGATGAACCCAAAGAGACTAACACCAAGACACATTATAATTAAAATGCCAAAGGTTAAAATCAGAGAATCTTAAAAACAGCAAGAGAAAAGCAGTTAGTTACCTACAAGAGAGTTCCCATAAGACTGTCAGCTAATGTGATTTCTCACCAGGAACTTTGCAGGCCAGAAGGGGTTGGGATTGGCAAGGAATATTCAAAGTGATGAAAAGCAAGAATCTACTACCAAGATTACTTTACTCAGCAAAGCTATCAGTTAGAATTGAAGGACAGATAAAGAGCTTCCCAGACAAGAAAAAGTTAAAGGAGTTCACCACAACCAAACAAGTATTATATGAAATGTTAAAGGGTCTTCTTTAAGAAGAAAAAAAGATTTAAAAAATGAACAATAAAATGGTAGTAAATATATATCTATCAACAATTTAATCTAAAAAACAAACAAAGAGCAGAACAGAAATAGATACAGGGAACATTTTGATGGTTGTCAGATAGAAGAGAGGTTAGGGGACATGAAAAAGGTGAAAAGACTGAGAAGTCTTGAATACAAATTGGTTGTTACTGAGTAGTCATGGGGATGTAAAGTACAGCATAGGGAATATAGTTAGCACTATTCTAATAACTATGTATGGTGTCAGATGCGTGCAAGATTTATTGGGGTGATCTCTTAGTAAGTTATGTAATGTTTAATCACTGGGGTATACACCTGAAACTAATATTATAATTTATGCCAACTGTAATAGAAAAATAAAAATATGATTTAAAAGAACAGTATATATACTTAGATACGGTTTTTTGCTTTTAGACCTGGAGTAGGAGTTGTAAACTGCAGATGCTTACTCTTACTTAATTTGTTTTATATATCACAAAAATGTTCCCCTTTCTTGCTTTGTTGTAGGAGACATGACAGTTATTTGGTGTGATATAAAATTTAAGAATATTATTTGGAAAATAGGTTTTGTATTAGAAGTTATCAGTAATTATTTTTATTAATTGTTATCATATGTGTTTATATTAAGTTGTGATGCACATGCACTGTGTCCATGTATTTCTTTTAGATATGATTACTCATTGAAATATTTAATTTTATAGTTAATGCAGCTGACAATAAACAGAGGGATAAGAACATGACCTGTATTAAAGTTTCTATTGATCCGTAAGTAATATTCCAAGTTTAATTTTTTATGCTAAGTTTTATTTAGGTAGTGCCCAACTTACGCATACTTATCAGGTGAATAATGTATACAATTAGTAGTTTTGTTTCCCTTTTGCTTAAGACCTTGTTATTTTTGCTTCTTTTAGCCAGAACATTATAGTCTTACAGTTTCTTTTCTCATTCATGATCTTTTTCCCCCAAATATTTTCTTATGTGAGCTTTAGGAGACCTCTTTTCTTTCTCTTTGAAGCTGTGGACGCTGTTTCAGCTACTAAAGTAATTACTCTATCTTTTCTTTCTTAACTTTGCTTTGGAACTCAAGGCTATGGGCAATGGCCAGTATTATTCCAGTTACATTATAGGTGGAATTTACTTTTTAAGATCTGCATTTGGACTTTGTCATTATTTATAACGTCATTTATAAATTAGAAACTACTTGTATTATAAAATATACACTAGGTGTTCAGCCAATTAGATCACACTACAATGATATTTTTTTGAGGACTGAGGGGGAGTGACAATAATGAAGTTTTAGGTTAGAAATATAGTTGTTACATTTATTCTATTTTCATTAGCATGCCTTTTGTAGAATATTTATTTTATCCTTTATAATTTTACTAGAATTTAGCATGATTTTAAGATTTTTTTCTATATGAAAATTTAATAATTCAGGTATTGCCTTCCTGTCAATAATCTGATTTTAGATGGCATCATTAATATTAATGATATAATAAAAATATAGCTTATATTTGGTTATATGAAAGTATTACCACATAACTATGCTATTAAAGTTCTTGATTTTTCTTTATTTTTAAAAATTTAAATCCTTTATAATGTATACATTTTTGAGAATTTATATGGCAAGGTGTGTTGGATACTTACAAGTTACAGCATAAGCAGAAATGTAAGGTAGTTTTAAGAAAATTTTAACTGTAAGGTTACTTCTCTTTCATAGTTAAGAAATTGTCAGTTGAAAACTAAATCATTGATTATGTTTTAGGACACCTAGTAAGGAGTAATAGGTGTTAAATATTTTGTAGGTTTAATCTTTTTTAAAATTCAGATTTGAAAGATTCTATTTTAAAATAAGGAAGAAAGGGCTTTCCTTACATACATTCTTGATGAGCATGGTTGCAGTTACTTGGTTCTTTGATCTTAATTGTTTTGTCCACTCTAACAACACAGACTTAAAAAAGAGCTTACCAAGAATCCCATTATAATAAAGTGATGAATAAGTGAGCTATGAAACAACTGTGCCAGGGGTGTCCAACGTTTTGGCATCTCTGCACCACACTGGAAGAAGAATTGTTTTGTGTTATACATTAAATACATTGTGACACGTAATCCCCCCCAAAATTTCATAATGTTTTAAGGAAATTTACGATTTTGTGTTGGGCCGCATTCACAGCCATCTTGGTCGCATGCATCCAGTGGGCTGCAGGTCAGACACCCTTGGACCAAATAATGGCTCTTGGTAGCATGCTTTACCTTAAGTTTATTACAAGTTCTGGACAAAGAGTAATTTTGTGCCTTTATTGCTCTCGTTCTAACTCCCTTTTCAGTCAACAAACATTTGTATATGGGCATAAGAGTGACATGGAATAACTAAAAATACTTGATTCTTAATGACAATTAGATACCAGTTTTTTTCTTATTTACCTCTATGCCATTTTAAGTACTTCTGATAGAAAGTTTTATTTCAATATAAAATAAAAATTCATAGTCAGCCATTCCTAAGGGAGAAAAATGAAGGTAGTATATTTTTCACTACTTCTTTTCTACTTTACTTTTTTGTTTACAAACTGTTGATTAGAAACTATTGATTCTTCTGCTTTTAATTAAAATATAAATATACATATTGATGGAAATAAAATTGATGGTTAGACAAGCATTTTGGGAGACATTGAATATCCTTATATTTCATCATTTCTTTTTATTTTCTGAATTTTAATCATTTTTGTGAATTTCATCCTATAAAGGCATTCTATATTTTTTCCTTTACTACATATATTACAGAATAAATCTTATTTTTATTAAAATGAATTTTATATCAGAGATGTAATTTTTGCTTGTTTGATTTCTAATTTAAGAAGTCATTTTAAAACAATTGAAATGGGAAAATAGCATACTGTTATGCTATTTATTCCATTGACCCAGTTTTCTCTGCTGTGCATTTTTGATATCCTTTCAGTTTCATTCTTTTTAACATTTTTGTATAGAATATTTTTCTTTTTCTTTGTGCATGTATGTACATGAACTTTTTGTGTAAAGGAGAGGTTGAATTTTAATAATGTGTTAAATGTAGAGAATATACAGCTTAGCTCTTATTCTTTTTCCACAGTATCTGTGAGGTGAGTATACAATTTAAATAAGGACATAGAAATAGATTAGTAAGAGATTGTCATGCAGAATTTGGACAGCGTTTTTAGAAAACTGGAGAATTTGAAACAACTTCTTACAGGAAAACTTAAAACTAATTAAAAAATGTAACACAGTGGTTAGTATTGAAACAACTTATTTGCTGGAATCTATTTGCTTAAGAACAAGCAAATGTGGAAAGCACAGCAACCAGAGTTCTGACTCTTCCTATAGCTTAAATGTTCTTGTTTATTTAGAGTTAAATATCCTAAAACTATAGCTTTAAAAAAAAAAGACTCATACTAACATTTACATTTTAAAAAAAATGGGATTATAATATATATACTATTTTATATCTTTCTATTTTTATTTGACATTTTATGGACAGCCTTCCTGATTAACTTATAGATTTACTGAATTCTTTTTATATGACTATTATGTTGATATATTGTAACTTATTTAACCTCTTTCTGGTTGATGAATATTGGATATTTAGGATATTTAGATTGTTTTTCAGGTTGCCTTTTAGCTTTAATTATTTTGAAACTTACTTATAGCTTATTTAAATGCAGTATTTTTCCTAATATATCTGTGAAGATTATCGATGGAGCAAAGAATACTGTTACAGTATTCTGAATTATTGTTTAGAGATTACAGAAATAAAAACCAGATCTGGAAAGTGATATAGATTGAAATTTTGTAATAGGGAGGTGACTTTGATAAAAAGTTCCAATTTCGTACTCATATAGGCATATTAAATGTAGGAGATAGCAGGCCTTTTTTTTTTTGAAATTGTGATAAAGATTACCTTAATTATAGTACCATATATCTAATAGAATGAAACAATTTTTAAATATTTTTTCATGAGTATATTGACTTTTGTGTCATTCTGAGATGTTTAAGATCTGTAATTTTTTATTCATTGCTTTTCATTATTTCCTTCAGAATTCTTTTTTATGAGTTTTAAGCCTCATGAAGTTTTTTGAAGAAAATAGGTACCTAATAAATTGTAGGTTTTAATCTCAACATAGGAACTATTTGGAAGTCTAAAACAGTAGTGCAATAAGGCCCACATCCGGAGATAAGGACACACAGTGAAAGTACCACCGACAATTGAAACTGTTAGATACCTAAATATTTAGCTGTGTATTCTATAGAGAGTGTTTACCCACAAGTGAGATAACCTAATTATCTTCTGAGTACCCTAGTGTATAAATAAATTTTTTGCTAATCTCAATATGAGGAGGGTTGGAAAGCATTGTTAAAGGCTGGGTAAAAGGCTTAATGGAGAACTGAAGTCATAAACTGACTTGAGGTTAGGGCAAAATTTGCCTGGACAAAGAAAGGAAAGAAGACATTATAGTCAAGGGAAAGACCAATAAACAGAGAAATGGAAGAATTGGAAGTGAACATGGTCACGTAATAAAACTGACCTGAGGGAAACATAGGATGCATGTTGCAGAATACTTATAGTTGAAAGTAAGTGGGAAATAATGGGCCTTGAACATGGACTTTTAAACTTGATTTTATAGAAAAGGTAGAACTACTTATATATTCTGTAGCAAAAAAATAGTGTTATAAAGCTATAGTAAGTCCATCATCATTATGCAGAATATATTTAAGGGGAGTGGCTAACAAGAAGACTGTTGTAATAATCAATATGTAAGGTGATATTAGTCTATCTAGATTCATACACTGGCATTTGGAATGAAGAAAATGATACTGATATGAAATGAATCTAATAGGGACAAACTAATAAGTCTTGATGACTGATGACTCTAGAGAATGATCAAGAGATACAAATAAAAATGATATCAAAATTTGAGTTTATGGTATTTGGAGAGTTGAACCTCCAACTATTTCCAACTATTAGAAAGTGAAAAAGAAAAATTGGTTGCTGATTTGGGGAAAGAAGATAATGTATTAAAAGTCATTTTTTAGGTTTTTAAAAAACTTTTTGATTTAATTAATTTCCTCTTGAATCTTTGATTTTCATTTTGGCTTTTAGAACAATGTTTTTAAGTTGTAGTAACTACTTCTAATAACTATTAAGAGATTAAGATATGTATGTTTGTGTGAAACAGTGTCCAAGAGATTCTGAATCAGATTGGTAAATGGTAACTTTTCAAGCCAATTTTCAGTGTTGATTACAAAGCTGTGTTTCTTTGCAAATTTGGATCTTAAATGGGTAAAGGCATTGTAGTATTATATACTACTCAAAACAACAGGGTAGGCAGAATTTTCCTTCAAGACTACTACCTACATCCAGTTTCTGTTAGCTTTAGGATCCTCTACTCTATACCATTCAGGGCTAAAATGTATAGTTTTTATGGTAGAAAAACCTAAGAAGGCCTAATATCTACATATTATAAAACCATCGAAATGAGTTTATGACAATGACTGCCACAACAAAACAACCCTCTAACATTTAACCTGAAAATGGAATACAGTTCAGTCTGTCTATTGTTTTTCCATCTGTACTGCTACAACAGTTACATAGGAAATGAAAGTGACAGTTGGCTACTGTCTCTTCAGAGCTTGTGGTTCACAGATGGTGTACTGGTACAATGAAGCGGGAAGATCATGGATAATGTATATGAAAAGAAAATGGAATCTCTGGCTGACTTCTTACTGTAAAATCTTCACTACTTTTAACTGTTTTCTGTGAAGTTAAGGTTTTCTTTTCCTGAGAAATGTTGCATTATTACTTGCAGCCCTTAGTGATCCTAATTTAAGTTATAACTTAGAGATAGAAATGCGTGTCCTCAGCCAGGTATTTTCCTGGAAAGATGAGTACTTTCCAATTAGTTATGACTGGTATTTTGCTTATAATTATTCAGATTGATTCTGGGTTACTTTACTTTAGATGGAAATTAATGTCTTTAAATTATTTAAACTCTAAACTCTTCTTGTTTATTTACAGTGAATCTAACATTATAAGCATTTGGAATAATGGGAAAGGCATTCCAGTAGTAGAACATAAAGTAGAGAAAGTTTATGTTCCTGCATTAATTTTTGGACAGCTTTTAACATCCAGTAACTATGATGATGATGAGAAAAAAGTAACAGGTAAAGAAAATCTAAATGACTGATTAGAGTTTTTATTAAAAATACTGTTCTCAACATAAAAACTCTTATTATTCCTATATAAAATATTACTGAAGAGGAAACCTGTCTAGTTTTGTTGTGAGCAAAATCCTTTTCAGAATTAGTATCTTTGAAAAACTATCATGTGTAAGTACTGTCTTGATAATAGTCTGACAGATACTTTAAAATCTTAACTCTGATAGTGGATTGATTTATGTTAGAGCTTCTAGAACTCTAATCTGGCTGACAGATTTGAGTTTTGAACTACTGATGAAAGTAAGATGTGTGATTCCTGATATGTGAGTTTGTTATTCCATAAATATCATGTCTTTTGGTATTAATTAAATTACTTTTATACTGTTTTCTTTAAATCATTTTCATTAAACCTTTCACATTTAATTGTTCTTACAGGTGGTCGTAATGGTTATGGTGCGAAACTTTGTAATATTTTCAGTACAAAGTTTACAGTAGAAACTGCTTGCAAAGAATACAAACATAGTTTTAAACAGGTATGATAGAAATGTGTTTAATTGCTTTTTAACAATAGTTATGTTTTGTTGCTTTGGTAAAGTAGCAAAAGCTTAGGCAAATTGCGATGATGCACACACACACATGCACATATACTCATATTTTTAAGTGTTGAGCATGTCATTATATATTAAAAAACCAGAATAACAAGGAAATTTTATATAAGACTGCCTTTCTTCTATTTCTTTAAAACAAAATGCTTTATTTAACAGACTTTTCTTTTAACCTAGGTAAGCTTTAATGAAAGTACCTTGAACCTCAGAGAATTGAAATGTACCCACTTTGGATGTTTGAAAAATTCCTCATTGATTCATGAAATTCATATTGTTTTAAAAAGATTTATTTATTTATTTATTTATTTATTTATTTATTTATTTATTTATTTATTTAGAAAGAGAGGGGAAGGGAGGCAGGGAGAAAGAGAGGGAGAGAAACATCAGTGTCTGAGAGAGATATCAATTAGTTGCCTCTCACATGCCCCTAACTGGGGAACCTGGCCTGCAGCTCAGGCATGTGCCCTGACTGGGAATTGAATCAATGATATTCTTAGGTGGTGCTCAATCCACTGAGTCACATTAGCCAGGGCGAAATTCATATTTTTAAATTTTATTTTACTCTTGTAGGCCTTTGAAAATAGTTTGAAATTTTACATAAGCTAAAATAATTTTCTCAGAAAAGCATCATACCTATTTATTTTTGTAAAATTCTATATAATCATGTTGAAGAACCTAAGATGTTTTATTTACAGTGTATAAAGTGCAGTTTCTTTTGCTTATTTTCAATATGAAGTTGCTATAATAGTATTTAATTTTTTTTCATTTTTAATGTCAGGTTCAAAGATTTGTTTGGTTTGTTGTGAGGCTGAAAAATGTATATAGTTGTGGTAAATGTATTTTATCAGCTGAGTTTTTATTATACAAATTAGAAGCATTATAGAAATATTTGAATATTTTCTCTTTTAAAGACATGGATGAATAATATGATGAAGACTTCTGAAGCCAAAATTAAACATTTTGATGGTGAAGATTACACATGCATAACATTCCAACCAGATCTGTCCAAATTTAAGATGGAAAAACTTGATAAGGATATCGTAGCCCTCATGACCAGAAGAGCTTATGATTTGGCTGGTTCATGCAAAGGAGTTAAGGTCATGTTTAATGGAAAGAAATTGCCTGTAAGTGTCTTCTAAAAGTTAACACTGTTATTTTGTAGACAGCTTACGGTTAAATCTTTTAAAATCTAATATCATAACCTCTTTCGTTAACTGGTGTGTTTAGGTCACTCAGTTTAAAATGATTATTGATGTATTTAGATTAAAACATCTTGCTAGCTGTTTTCTATTCATTGTATTTTATTCTTTGTTTTTATTCTGCCTTCTCTGGTTTTAATTAAACATTTTTTTAATGATTCCATTTTATCGCCTCTGTTTAGTTATACCTCTTTTTAAAACTTTTTAAGCAGTTTTCCTAGGGTTTACAATTTCATTTGTAAATACTTTGAGTCTGCCTTCAAATAATTTGATCACTTCATATGTAGTGACAGGACTTTATAACAGTGTATCTTCAGGATCTTACTCCCTTTTCTTGTGTCATTATCATCACACATTTCACTTTTACATGTGCTATAAACACCAGAAGAAGAGGAAAGAATGAAGCAGAAGAAACATTTGAAAAAGTGGCAGGAATTTTTTCAAAGTTGTGACAGTGTTGTTAATGCTTTAGCATTCAGTTATCTTTTAGAGAAATTAAAAATGTAATACCATCATTTACTACATTTCCAGTGCTCTTAATTTCTTGGTGTAGATTTAAGTTTCTGATTTTAATCATATTCCCTCTGCCTGGAGATCTTCCTTGAACATTTTTGTAGGGTTTTTTTGTTGGCAGTAAATTCAGTCAGTTTATGTTTGTCTGAGAGAGTCTTTGTTTTCCTTCACTTTCAAAGACTATAGAAATTTCACTGGATACAGAATTATGGGTGTACAGGTTTTTTTTTCCTTTCAACACTTAAAGATGTCACTGTTGTTTTCTTGCTTGCATGGTTTCTGATGAGAAGTCTGCTGTAGTTCAAATCCTTCTTCCTCTGTTGGTAAGGTGTTTCATTTTCTTCTGGCTGCCTTGAAGATTTTTCTCTTTGTTTTCTTTGAGTGTAATATGCTTAGGTGTGTATGTGGGTTTTATGTGTGTGTGTTTGCATTTATTCTATTTAGTGTTTGTTGTCTGTCACTGATTTTGGAAAATTTAGGCCATTATTTCTTTCAGTATTTCTTTTGTGCTTTTCTTTTTCTTCGGGTATTTCATTTATGCACATGTTATATGATTTGGTGTTGTCCCAGGCTCTTGGATGTTTTGCCCTGCTTTATTCATTCTTTCTTTTTGTGTTTCAGTGTAAGTTCTATTATCTTATTTTTTAAATGAAATGGTATTTTAATTACTGTTTTTGATGCCTTATTTTTAATTTTAATGATTTTTTTTTCCTTTAGTATATCAAGTTTATGAGAAGCCTACCGAAGACATTCTTTATATCTTCTGTTTTTGATTCCTGGCTTTCCATTTAATTTTTTTTTTCAGCATCCTTCTCTCTCCTGAAGTTGCATGTTGCCTAACTTCTCCATTAGAGCCTTTAACATATGAATCAAAGTTATTTTAAATGCATTGATAGTTAAAATACTTGTTACATATCTGAGATTGATTCTGATGATGCTTTGTCTTTTCAGACTGTTTTTTCTTGCCTTATGACATGCCTTGGAAGTTTTTGTAGAAAAACAGCTGTGTTGTATAGGGTAGTAGGTGTGGATTAAATAGCCTTTAGTATGAGGATTTATGTTAATCTATACAGGAAATGGGATGTGTTTGCAGTTTGTTGTTGCTGTAGTTACTGGTGTTGAGGTTTGTTACTGTGGTCATCAGAGACTTCAAGTTCTTTTTTGTTCTTGTCTCTCTTGTTTGGGCCTTCTCTTTGAGCTACCCCTCAAGGAGGGCATATCTCTTGCAGTTCTTCCAGTTTAAACCCACTGTTATCATTGGAGGCCTGTTAGCATGGTGGCAGGTTGTGGGGAAACTCTCAAAGTCTCAGACTTTGGAGTGCACATTGGGCCTGTGTCTCAAGGATTTGGCCTTCACAAGTATTTCTTTTTCTTCTCTACAACTGGAGATTTTTCCTTTGCCCATTCTTTTCCCTAGTCACAGCAGGTATCCCCCAGTATTCTTATTCAGTATTCTTGAGGCTCCTGCAGAATAAGTTTTTTTTAACTTAAATGGTATAGGGGGTAGGATGGGGTAAGGCTAGGCAGAATGACTTTATTCCAGATACAGTGATATTTTGCCAGTACTCTACAGCCAAATCCTACTGCTGTCAAATTAAGGGGTGTTTTTTTTTTTGGTAAGGGAGATGGCTCTGGCTAGAATTCCCAGTAGCAGTTGTTTTTCTCCCTCAGTCAGACCATTGGGAGAACTTTATTAGAGTCTATCTGCCCTGTGAGAACCTGGTTGGGATTACTGAAGGAAAAGCCCTCGGGTGTTTCACACACTCATACTAGTACACTTGTGCTATAGCATTTTGTCAAAATTTCGGGTTTAATGTTCCTACTTCCTTGTGTGACACGAGGCAGCTTCTGCCCCAGTTAAGCAAATGCTTAGGTTCTGTGTCTCCTACAGACTTGCCACTCTCTTCAAACTCAGGATGGCCAGATGTCCTGTGATCTCAGTGTTTTGAAGATTCATAAAATATCAGTTTGTCTGACCAGCTCTTGTAAGGGTGGAACCTTCCCGGCCCCTGCCCCCCAGCCCTCTCCATGTTTGAACTCAAACTATAAGCCTACTTTGATGTTTAAAAAACTTAAGCTTTTGAAAGAATTTACCTACCAAACTATCCATTCATAACCTTTATTTATCAAGTCCTTATGAAATGAATTGCTTTTTAAAGGGCAGCGATCAAGGAGTAGAATAGGAGGAAGTCATGAAGGTTTGAATCTGCGGAATACGCTGTTGTGAATGAGGGGAAATGAAAGTATAAGAGCACCTGATGGCATTCACCTCTGGAAAATGGGTTTAATAGTACTGACCTCACAATATAAGATTGTTTATTTTTTTTTAATTAATAGGTAAATGGATTTCGCAGTTATGTAGATCTTTATGTGAAAGACAAATTGGATGAAACTGGAGTGGCCCTGAAAGTTATTCATGAACTTGCAAATGAAAGATGGGATGTTTGTCTTACATTGAGTGAAAAAGGATTCCAGCAAATCAGCTTTGTAAATAGTATTGCAACAACAAAAGTGAGTATGCTAATTCTCTTTTATTTCTACGTCAGTGACAGAACAGTGCTTCATTAAAAACAATAACAAAAGCAAAAACCCGATTTGCTTTGGTGAAATCAAAATTAACTTATGAAGATGAAAGCTTCTTGTCCGTGAAATAGCTGTCTTATAATACTTTAACATCCATTGAGAAGTAAGTTTATACTATTAGTGTTTATAGTTGAATACATTTGTATTTTATGAAATTTAGAATAAATATCCTATTCTGTGTTCTGAGTTTAGAATGTTTGGAAAAAAGACTAATAGGAGATGAGTATGTTTGGGGGTCAGATTGGGGAACATGTTATCTGCCATTCTAAGGAGTTTAAATCCTCTTCTTTTTGGATTTCAGAATCAAATGAAATTCTCATTTGAAAGAATTTTTCCAATCACCATAATAAAGTATTATTATGTATTCCTAGAATAATCTAAAGCAGTGACTTAGTACTTTGTCATTCTTTTTCAAGTTCAACAGTTTTTTTTTTATAATCTAGCATCACTTTCTCTAGTCAATAGAAATCCTTCATGCATTATGATTGCATTTTATTATATGTAATAGAAATCTAATATTCAATGGCATAAACATGTAAAGTTTTTATTCTCTTCTGTCTAGGGGCTGGGGTTGGGGGCAGTCTTAGTTTAGTACTGTGACTCCGCAGCATCATTAGGGATCTGCACCCTTCCTGGTTTTCTTTTCTTCCACCGTTAGCATCCAGCTTTTATCCTTATGCCTTTTAGTTGCCTGCTGCACCTCTTTGCCTTATTTCTAAGTTCCAGGGAGAAAGATTTGGTTTGGGCAAGTGCATATGCCAACTAAATCTCTCCATTTTTATCAGGAATACAATACTTTTGTTTGGAAACCCCATCTAATAGACCTTTGCTGACATCTTTGGCTAGAACTGGTTCATGTGGGTACATCTAGCTGCAAAGGAGTCCAGATTGGTGAATCTTTGTAATTGGGCATGTTGCCAGTTAAAAACAAAGAAATTTGGATTTGTCAATAAAGGGGAAAATAGATATTGGATGAACAACTGACAATGGCTGCTACAGTCCCTAAGTTTAAATATTGTGAGTGTCATTACCACCAGCACGTCAGTATTCATTCTCACTTCCATGTCTTTTTTCCCCCCAGTTGTTTTACTTTGTATGAAATTGGCTAATTGGCTTTATGGCCAAAAAGACCTCATATTTATATCCCAACTCTGCTATTTTCACACTAATACTACTCTGGAAAATGGGTTTAATAATACTGACTTCACAAAGTTGTTGTAAAGATTAAACACTCATACTAGAAAAAATGAATATGTAAATATTTTGCTACCCTAACTATAGAGGATTTTGGAATTTTTTTTTTTAAATTTAGGGCGGACGTCATGTGGATTATGTAGTAGATCAAGTTGTTGGTAAACTGATTGAAGTAGTCAAGAAAAAGAACAAAGCTGGTGTATCAGTGAAACCATTTCAAGTAAGTGATGCTTTATGTATTCTGATGAAGCATTAGGTAATATCCGTTCTGATGATGACCTTTATTTTGGTATGTCTTCAACAGGTAAAAAACCATATATGGGTTTTTATTAATTGCCTTATCGAAAACCCAACTTTTGATTCTCAGACTAAGGAAAACATGACTCTGCAGCCCAAAAGTTTTGGGTCCAAGTGCCAGCTGTCAGAAAAATTTTTCAAAGCAGTGAGTAAAATTACTGTTATTTTTCAGTGTGTTTTTACTAAGAGTTAAGTAGTTTTATTTATTTCATATGTGATTAGTTTCTTATATTAACTTTGGCTATAGGCATATTTATAGTACAAACTAATACACTGAATTCTGCAAACTTCAAAGGTTATTTAAATAAAGGGGAAACATTATTTTGTAAAACAATTGATTATTTTGCCAAGAATTAAAACAGGTAATCATGTTTTTCATAGGTAATTATATTTTTAGCTTTGCATTGGTCATTTATAAAGCCAGATATCAGCCCGAAATTCTGATTTCAACTTTTCTATTCATTTCAACTTTCCCTACTGATTTTTACCATTATATAGTTTTAAAAAGTTGCGGTAATGTATGTATAACAAAATTTTTCATATTCTGCATATTTTAAAATTTTATTTTACTTTACATATATTTATGTAGACTGCCTTAACCTTCCTGAAACAAGGTGAGAGTACAAGTAAATAATAAATCTTAGATTTATAACCAAGCCTTGTGACTGCTAATAGCTTCTTACAATCTGTTGTATATAATAAGCAATATTTGCCTCTGTTCCCTTATTCGTCAGTACCATCAACAAACATATTAAATAAGCATATATAAAGTTCCTCTAAATATGTTTGCACTTAGGCTATAAAGGTGAATAAATCACAGCTCCACCACTTTAGAAATTTATAGTTTGGTGGAGGAGTAATTGCGATAGCGGTAACATACTTAACCAAATTCCATGATCAGAATTTCAAAGGCAGGTTTTGCAAACAAAAACAAAATTTTTTTAATCATCACCCTGAGTTTAGAGAGAGGAAAAGGGAGAGAGAGCAAGAAAGAGAAATATCAATGTGGGAGAGAAACATTGATCAGTTGCTTCCTCTATGCACCTTGACCGGGGATCAAACCCACAACCTAGATAGGTACCCCGACCCAGGTATCAAACCCGAGACCTTTTGGTGTATGGGATGATGCTTCAATAAATTGAGCCACCAGGCCAGGGCACCAGTGTTTTTAAATTGTAGCTTAAGGCTTATAGAAATAGTCCTTTTGGATCTGATCATCATTGATTCAGAGTACAAATGACCCAATGTTAATGCTTTCCCAAATTACTTCCCTCATAAAAGTTTTCATTATGAACTGATTTCATTTTAGAGTTTATACTTTTCATTTTTGGCAGATTAAGTTTGAATTTGGCAATATACTTCACCTCTTTTTATATCTCAAACATTCCAGAAAATTCTTCCATACACCTAAAATCCAACTACCCAGGATGATGAAAAGTAAATAACTGCAACTTCGAGGTGCTTCAGTTTTTTTTCTTTTTGGATAAACATGTTGTCACATGTTGATTAACTGGGAGTGACACACAATTTATAATATTGAAATACTGATTACCAAACTTTTTAAAGAATAAGGTCTGTTCATAAGTTCTTGAGTTCTTGAGTTCATATTCCCTTTGTGTTAATAGTTTTTATTTATCATAGTGAATTCAAGATTCATATTTTTGTATTGACAAATATCAGAAATGTCAGTGTCTAGTAAATTCAAGGTGCATTAGCTTTCACTCTGTTAACTTGAGCAAAATTAACTTGTAAGAAAAGCTATGTATATTTTTATGGGGTTTATTATAACAGAATCTTTCATATGTAATAAAGTCACCCTTTTTTTCATGTGTTTATATTTCAGTATAGTTAACTGCCTGAGTTAGTTTTACTGCAGTAGTTAGAATAAAATTTCCTGGCATGTATCATTATCATCATTATTGTTTTGTGGTATAACTGCACAGATTACAAGTATTACATTCATTTTAGCTGAGTGTATGAGCTTTTGGCTTGTTTGTATATCATTATTCTTTGATTTTTAGGCTTCTAACTGTGGCATTGTAGAAAGTATCCTGAACTGGGTGAAATTTAAGGCCCAGACTCAGCTGAACAAGAAGTGTTCATCAGTAAAGTATAGTAAAATCAAAGGCATTCCCAAACTGGATGATGCAAATGATGCTGGTAAGACTCAGATTTTTTTAAAAGATTTAAGTTTTTATTTATGCAGTTATAGAAAATTCTCATTTTCCACATCCAGTTAGACTGTGGACTTTTATGTTCAGAGTATAATTTCACTTTATTAAAATTGCCCCTTGTACCACATATTACTAATTTTCAGGGGATAGGAATGCAATAAAATACACAATATTTAAACTGCACTGAGCATAATGTAAGATGATTCTTATAGTCTTTCACTGTCATCATTGTGATTATTAAGTTTTCTGGCTTCATTTTTCTCATTGGTGAAATTGAAGAATGTGGAGTATATGTCTTTCTAAATTTCTCTCAGGTGGCAAACATTCCCTGGACTGTACACTGATACTAACAGAGGGAGATTCTGCCAAATCGCTGGCGGTGTCTGGATTAGGTGTTATTGGACGAGACAGATATGGAGTCTTTCCACTCAGAGGAAAAATTCTTAACGTACGAGAAGCTTCTCATAAACAGGTATGTATTTATGTATATACTCCCACACATATATGACATTTTCATACTTTACTAAGATTGTTGAATTTTAAATGTAAATCGTGACTCACTTTTTGTAGATGTCAACATTTAAAAATATTTTTAATTCTTTTCCTTTATGTACAGATCATGGAAAATGCAGAAATAAACAATATTATTAAAATAGTTGGTCTACAGTACAAGAAAAGTTATGATGATGCAGAATCTCTGAAAACTTTACGCTATGGAAAGATTATGATTATGACTGATCAGGTTGGTTTAAAGTGGCCACATATTTAAAGCTTGTATAGTTTTTCAGAATGCCCTTTCAATATTTATTTTATGAGACTTGCACCAAGATGTACAAGTAAAAGTGATTGTACATCAATGGGGAAGAAAACATTGTTTAATGGCACTGTTTGTGTGAAGCACATTTTACATTGTCTAATTTATTGGGTAACCATCTTTTTGGTTAGCTATTTAAAAAATGTTTTAAAATATAGTAAGTATGACAAGAAGAGAACACACTGTAGTACTATGGGGTTGAAGCCTACCTATAAATAGGAAGGAAATGATAAAATTTACAAGTAAGAAAGGTTAACGAATAAATAGGATAACGGTTACTATTTTTATATGATGGCATAATTTTGGATGCACAAAAAACCAGGAGGATTGTGATAGTAAAATGGCAGTAACTAGGAAAGAACTAGAAAATTGAAAAGGAAAAATTTTATATGCATCCAACTGCATTTCTCTTGTGTACTCTAATTAAAAGCATTTCTAGAGAAAATCTTCAACTGAAAAACCTGCTGTATAGTGTTAAGCAGAAATTTAGCAGTTTTTATATCAACAGAAGACTTGTGAATGCCTGTTCTCCATGGATTTTGCCTTTCATTGACCAGGGAAATTGCATTATAACCATGATTTATGTATTTCCATCCTTAAATCATTCTTTTAGTGAAATCTGGGTAAATTATAAAACAGATGTAATGATAGTATATTTTGTAATGATAGGAAGATTCAACCTATCATTTGCCGTATTCTTTATTTGGATTTTAAGAAAAATTCTTTATTGTGAGAATCTAAACAATAATATCTATTGTTTTGTAAAATGCAATCTTAAAATTTGAATGGAATTTTGCCTCTGCTGTATTCATACATTTAAAAATTTGGTTATATAAGTAATTATATTTTGTAAAATTATTATAGCTCTCTTTGCTAACATTTATTTAGGATCAAGATGGTTCTCACATAAAAGGCCTGCTTATTAATTTTATCCACCACAATTGGCCATCACTTCTGAAGCATGGTTTTCTTGAAGAGTTCATTACTCCGATTGTAAAGGTACTATTTGCATTACTATGTTTTCATACTGTTGTCTTAAAGAGTAGCAGAAAAACTAATTTTTTTTTTTATTAATTTAAGGCAAGCAAAAACAAGCAGGAACTTTCCTTCTACAGTATTCCTGAATTTGATGAGTGGAAAAAACATATAGAAAACCAGAAAGCCTGGAAAATAAAATATTACAAAGGTTTGTATTTTAAAATGTTTAAATTTTGTAAAGTTACTACTGACATAAATATATTTATTAGAGCATTTTGAAAGTCTCTTTTAGACTTTAAAATAGCTATTGCTGATTTTTAAATAATTGTAATGGAAAATTTTATAAAGTATAGACAGTAATACAGTGGGTTTCCTATGTACTTCAATAATCACTGTTTCATGACCAGCCTTGTTCCATCTAAACTCTTCTTATTGCCACTCTATTAGTCTGGAACAATCTACAAACATTACATTATTTCTATAATACTTTAATATGTATCACTTAAAGAATTTCTTTTAAAAGTCCATAATACCATTATTATATCTTTCTCTAATAACCTAAAATATTCAGTATTAAAATTCTCTTGTATTAAAAATGTTTATAGTATTTTATTTTGCATCAGGATCCATACAAGGTTCACACATTACCTTTGGTTAATAAGTTTCTTAAATCTTAGTATATTGTTTTTCTTTTCATATTTTTTTGTATAATTTATTTGTTCAAAATGTTGGATTATTTGTCCCTTATCATTTCTCACATTCTGGATTTTGCTGAATATCCCTATAATTTCATTAAATATGTGTCATGTTCCTCTCCTCCTTTATTCTCTGCTAACTGGCATTATAATGGAGGCTTGATTAGATGTGGATTAGATTTATGTGGCAAAAACATTAATAGGAGGTGTTGTATACTTATCTCAGGACCCATGTAACATGCGATTTGTCTTTCTTTGTCTACTAATGTTAATCACTTGGCACAGGTGTTGCCAACTTGATCCATAAGCTTTTCACCTAATGGTTTTAAACAATCATTGATGTTCATGATTCATTGAAAAATATAACTGACAAATAAAATAGTATATATTTAAGGTGTACAAAGTGATGAGTCGATATGTGTTTACATTGTAAAATGATTACCACCATCAAATTAATTAACATATCCATCACCTCGCATAGTCATTCCCCCCTTTTTTTATGGGGAGAACATTTAATACCTACTACCAGCAATTTTCAAGTATATAATATAGTACTATTAACAATAGGCACCATGCTTTTTATTACATCCCCAGAACCTAACATTTTATAACTGAAAGTTTGTGCTCTTTGATAGACGTTTCCCTATTTCCCCCTTCCCTCCAGCCCCTAGCAACCACCATTCTATTCTCTCTGTGAGTTCAACTTTTTTAGTCCCCACATATAAGTGCAATAATACAGAATTTATCTTTGTCTGGCTTATTTTCATTTCTATTTTTAAAATTACGCAGGGTTGGGTACCAGTACAGCTAAAGAAGCAAAGGAATATTTTGCTGATATGGAAAGGCACCGCATCTTATTTAGATATGCTGGTCCTGAAGATGATGCTGCCATTACGTTGGTAATAAAGCTAATTTTAAAAAATCTGTCCTAATACCCATCTCCTACCTTTTATACCTTCATTCCAAGTCTGGCTTTTCTGTAGTAAGTCTCTTGAATTCTAATGCCCAAACCAGTTAATTTTAGGGTGTTTCTCCCTCCTTGACCACCTTCTGATTATACCCTGTTTTCATAGTTTAATTGAAAAACCTCTGTTTAAGTGTGTTTTTGATAAAAGCATGTTGGAAGAAACAGATTTCCCAGAAATTAATTAGTTATTTGCCTTTGTAAATTTTAATTTTATAGTAAAATTTATTTTATTTTTAATATGTGAAATCATTTCCTGGAATCTTTCAGGCATTCAGTAAAAAGAAGATTGATGACAGAAAAGAATGGTTAACAAATTTTATGGAAGATCGGAGACAGCGTAGGTTACATGGATTACCAGAGGTTAGTCATACAGAATGGTGATCTGGGGGAAGAAAGAGACTAAAACTGCTATAGTGATAATGATAATATTGCTATATAACTTTTCTCTTAGCAATTTTTATATGGTACAGCAACAAAGCATTTGACATACAATGATTTCATCAACAAGGAATTGATTCTCTTCTCAAACTCAGACAATGAAAGATCTATACCATCTCTTGTTGATGGTAAGTAGCTGTCATTTAAAAAATCTTTCTCATTTTTGTATATTATTAAGTATATTAAATTCATGTACTTTAAGTGATCCCTGTAATAAATTTGAAAACCCTGAAGTTGCTTTAGAGATACTTTGGTAGGACTGAAATATTTTATATTTCTTAATTGGAATCTTTTAAAACCCTTTTTGAGTTTTTCAGGAAAATTAAATTTAAGGCAAATTTTAAAAGATTTTGCCCCAAGTTGATTGCAGACTTCCTAAAATAAATAGTAAAATGGGATTTTGATAAGTCCTAAACTATTTAACAGAGACTAAATTTTAAAAATGACTTATTTTACTTGACAAAAAAAATTTTAGAGTGTGCTTCCTGGTCTTCTATCTAGCACCTTTTAATTTTCATTTTATAACTTCTAGCAAGGTAGTTGATCTTTGTGTTCCTTGGTTTTTTCAGCTAATAGCAGATGATTCTAGTCATCCATCAAGTTCTAGCTTTTAAGTCACATTCCTTTTATGAAGTCTTTCTTCCCCAACAATTTCAGTCTAAATTGGTCTCAGATGCCTAAACCACTATGCCAGTAATTGCATACCTGTTATTTTACTTGTGTTAATTTTGCCTCCTTTAAGTAGATTATAAAATTCTTAAGGAAAGGGGCCTTGTTTATCATCCTCTTGTTTCTGTAATGCTATGGGCCCACAATGATGACAATAGATAGAATATACTGAAAAGTTTATTACTATGCTCATTGGTCTAGAGCAAGAAGAATGATAAGGAAGCAGAGTGCTTTGCTTGCATTATCTCATGTTATCCTTATGATCACCCTATTAGGAAGGTAATTATTTTCTCTGAAACTGACAAGGACACTGAGACTTACTGGGTTAGTAATTTGTGCCAAGGCACACGTTAAATGGCCTACTTGTGAATAGTATCCAGATTACTGAGATTCTAAACCCTGAATTCTTAACTGCCACAGTGCATCTCTATTTATAAGGGTTATCCTGATTTGAAATACTCTAATAATATTTTCAGACTCATTGATGGTTTGCTGCTACTTTAGTCATAACTGACATTTTGGACATGTGAGTGTTTGGAATCTCCTATGAAAGAAGTTTGCTGCCACTGAGCACTTCTTTAAGACCAGAAAGGTGGTCTTTCAATTGGTACTTCACTTTTGGAATAGATTAAGGCGCTATCAAAACATGTTAGTTTGTACTCACTTTGTTATAGAATCTCAATTATTTTTAGTCAGTTATTTTTCAAAAGCTAAATATATCTTTCCTTTTCTTCCTTGAATATATAGAACATTTTTGTCAATAAGAAACATTACAACTATATTTTAAGTAATATTTTTAAAAGAAGATTGTTCTTTTTAAAAATAGGCTTTAAACCAGGCCAACGAAAAGTTTTATTTACCTGTTTCAAAAGGAATGACAAACGTGAAGTAAAAGTTGCCCAGTTGGCTGGATCTGTTGCTGAGATGTCTGCTTATCATCATGGAGAAGTAAGCATTAAGTTTGGAATCAATTGAGAACTATGTTTTTAGGCATGAAGAATGATATTTAAGCAAAATACAGTATTTTTTTATAAGGCCTTTGAAAATATAAAAGAATTGAGAGCTTGGATTTTAATGAAAATTAGTGAATACCTATAGAAATTTAAAATTTAGATTATTAATGTTATATTCTGTTTCTATTCTATAGCAAGCATTAATGATGACTATTGTGAATTTGGCTCAGAACTTTGTGGGAAGTAACAACATTAACTTACTTCAGCCTATTGGGCAGTTTGGAACTCGTCTTCATGGTGGCAAAGACGCTGCAAGCCCTCGTTACATTTTCACAATGTTAAGGTAACAGTTTGCTAATGTAATAATATAAAGTTCTATTTGAAGTTTATTGGCACTAGCTAAATGTTTAATAATGGAATTGTAACTATGGAGAAGTACTATTGTGGTTTCTGTTGAGGGTGAATGTTTTAAATTATTTGATAGTAAATAGAATGAACTTTGTTGATCTAAATTTTTATGAATTATTCGTGAAACCAGTCCTAATAAATGTAAGGATTTTTTCTGACTCAACTTTACTTTTTAGGCTGCAGATGTGTTCTGTGATTTAGTCAGAGTAAGAGGCAATTCTTAAAAAGTTATTTATCAATACTAAGAATTTAGGTAGATAACTGTGGAAGTAAAATTGGGTTATTTTATTCTGGCTTCATGCCTGAGAGAACTATATTTGGTAATAAGGTTAGGCAAATTTTACTGTGAAGCACTTGCAATCAAAGTTTTAAAAATGCATTTAAAAAAATTTTTGTTGACAGATGTTCCCCATTTCCCCCCCACTTTGCCCTTTCCATCCAGTTCTCCCCCTACCCCTGCCACCTTCAGCATGTTGCCTTTGTTCATGGGCTACGTATATATGCATATATGTTCTTTAGCTAATCTCTCCAAGTCCCCCTCGCCCCCCTTCCTTCTGAGATCTGTCCGCCTGTTCCACGTATTTATGCCTCTGGCTTTATTTTGTTCGTCAGTTCACTAGATTACACGTATGAGTGAGATCACAGGGTATTTGTTTTTCTCTGACTGGCTTATTTCACCTAGCATAATGTTCTCCAGGTCCATCCTTTTAAAAATATTTTTTGAATTGTAGCTTTTAATTATTATAACATTTTATTTCCTAAAACCATGAAATTTCTCCATATTTTTCTTTTTCCTTTCATTAGTCCTTTAGCAAGACGGCTTTTTCCCGCTGTGGATGACAACCTGCTTAAATTCCTTTATGATGATAATCAACGGGTAGAACCTGAGTGGTACATTCCCATAATTCCCATGGTTTTAATAAATGGTGCTGAGGGCATTGGTACTGGATGGGCTTGTAAACTGCCCAACTATGATGCTAGGGAAATTGTGAACAATGTCAGACGAATGCTAGATGGCTTGGATCCTCATCCCATGGTAATTATTTATAGTTTATTGCTTATGTTGTTTATTTAACAAATGATAATGTGTAAATTACAAAATCCAGTCATTTTAGAAAAGTAATAGAAATATTTATATTTTAGGATGTATTATGGACAATAACCACTTTATTAGCCTGTAATTTGAAATGTGCTTATAGTAAAAGATACAAACTTTGGAAAAAGCCTGGAGATAAGGTTTATGGGGAGATAGTATTGAAATTTAAAAATACTTCATATTTCAGCCTTTCATATATCTAAAGTATGTAGAGAATGTTTTTAATGACAAAATCATGTAACTTTAGGATTTGTTCTGAAACTGCTGAATTACATTAGTGTTGTAAGGATGCTTAAAAACCCATTGTATATATTTTAAGGTATCCCCATATTTTTTATTTTTTCCCTTACATCATTAACTGTGCTTTGGATTCTTTTCCCAAACTCCCTCCAAGAAAAACCTCTCAAAAAAGTGTCCATTCCTCTTCCACATGATTTAAAATCATCTGGAAATTTTCTTTTAATCATGATACACTTAAATAAAGGTCTATTTTTATTTCAGAAATGGTAGTGCTCATTGTAGAAGATACAAATAAGCAAAGAGGGAAATATACTTTATAAACCCACCATGTAGAAACAAACTTAATATTTTAATGTATATCTCTCCATTTAAAAAAATTTTTGTATTTTAAAAGAAAACAAAAATTATAGATATTTCAAATCTGTTTTTCCCCTTAAATACTTTACCTTAAAATATTTCTGACAGAAGCATCAGACTGCTATATGATTATAATGTTTAATTCTTTCAGATATATTTTAAAGTATTTAAGTCCATGTATTTGATCAATGCATGCTTCTTGTGTGTCCTATCATCTTTGAGACACTGTGCTAAGTGGTGAGATAAAAAACTATGATCTTGGTCCTCAAAAAGCTAATCTGTAATCAACATAAGACATCGGGGCATGAAGTTTACAAGGACAAAAGATAGTTGCTGAGTGTGCCAGAAGAAATGTCCTGTGCTGTATGCTTAACTTCTTAGTGATATAACAAATAGGAATTTTAGAAGAGGAGAAGAGCACTCGTAATTAGGCTAAGAAAAATGAGTAAGATTTATATAAACGAACGAGGCATGAGGAGCTGAATATGTGTAGGAGCTGCTGGATAGAGTGAGTGAAAGTGAGAATATTCAAAATATTCAAGCAAAATGTGGAAGAAGAGTAGTGGTCTGATAGACAAATCAGGTAGAATGCTAGACCTGGGTAAAGACTGTGGAAAGCTTTCAAAGTAACCTCCAAGCGGTTTGAATGGAAAGGACTACATCTAGGGGAGAAGAAGGTATAGAGGCAATAGGCTGGGGGAAAATAGTAATATTCTAGGGAGACTAGAAAAGATGATGCTAAGGTTTTGAGATAGGGGGATACTTAGATTATATTAACAGAAGCTGTGAATTCAAAACTGAGTGATTATTTGGATAGGGACTATTGAGGATGAGGAATTGAGTTTCAGCCATGTTCATGTGTCAGCAGCAGAGCCTTAAGGTATTTTTATTTTTATCTGCAGCTTCCAAACTACAAAAACTTTAAAGGAACAATCCAAGAACTTGGTCAGAATCAATATGCAGTCAGTGGTGAAATATTTGTGGTGGACAGAAACACAGTAGAGATTACAGAGCTTCCAGTTAGGACTTGGACACAGGTTAGTATAAGTATGTGGGCTGTCTGTGAAGAGGGATTGTATTAAGCAATTCTTTCTGATAAGAATATGATTCCATCTTTGTTTGCCCTAAGTCCATATGTATAGTGTTTAAAAACTCCTGTTTTTGATACATTCCATTGAATTTGTGCTTTGAATATTCAAATAGTGATTTAAAAGATTTTTTAAACGTATCAAAATGTAGAATAAACTTAAACTAGGTTTTAAAGAGATGATTATCTTTGTTTATCTTGGAATGAGTAGAATAATATATAAGAAATAGTTTTGAAACCTTATAAATATGGGCAGTAAATTCATGTCAGTATCAGCTGTTACAAATCTAAAGGGGTATGCTTATCGTCTCTTGCCAGCTCCAGTTGTTGTCATTGTCTTTATATGCTCAGCCTTTCCCTTGCCCTTTGGAGTGTGAGCATATCAGAACCATTACCTTGTATGTGTTCTTTCTCTATTGAGCTCCCCATATGCTGTTTTCTGTAGTGATTGGGCAGGAGATGACAGTGATGGGGATTTCTGTTTTTTACCACCCCCAGCCCCCCGGAACTGAGGATTTTTTAAAAATCACATGACTTGTGGTATGAGAACATGAGTGTATGTAATGAAAAGCATTACTTATTTTTAATCTTTTATAGGTATACAAAGAACAGGTTTTAGAACCTATGCTAAATGGAACAGATAAAACACCAGCATTGATTTCTGATTATAAAGAATATCATACTGATACAACTGTGAAATTTGTGGTGAAAATGACTGAAGAGAAATTAGCACAAGCAGAAGCTGCTGGATTGCACAAAGTTTTTAAACTTCAAACTACTCTTACTTGTAATTCTATGGTAACTGTTCATATTTACTATTAATTTATCCTTTCTTGCATGCCACAAGTTGGATATTTGAATTGGTTTCATGATGGGCGTGGCTATAGTAAGTCTGAATGTACTTTCCCTCCCCCTGTACATTTGCTGTAGTATCTAGAGGTACACATTTCTTTTCCTTTACCATCACCCACTACTCTTAATCCCAGCTCTGCATTTGTGCATCTGGGCTTGAACACAAAGGATACACACAGTGACTAAAAGTTATGAGAATGATTGTTGCAGAGTTTTAATGTGCCTTGTGCTCGTCTCTATTAGCATTTTCACTATGGAGTACTTACCTACTCATAACTCTACCCTGCTGTATTAAACTTGTATATTTATGTTTATTTATAATTGGGGAGGATGGTAGAAAGTGAGTATGTATGATTCCCCTGGTTCCATTCCCAATTAGCATTTAGATTTAAAGAAGAGTGAAAGAAAAAATCCAGCAATAGTACAGCATCTGTAAAAAAAAAGTGCCATAATACGTTAAGAAAAGCTGACGGAAAAAGGAGAAAAAAGATGGAAAGTAAAATTTTCAAAAAAAATGAGGATGTTTAGGTAAATTATAGCACAATTATAAAAACAAAAAGAGAGGCAACTGCATATCCATGGAGTATGTGGGAGATAGAACTTTAATGATTTTAAACTTAGAGATAGACTGTTTAATTTTAGTTTTAAAAAACATTTTAGGTGGTTTTCTAGCCACATTAAATAAGAGCCATTTTAAAGGACCTATGTTTATCTTTCAAAATTATTTCTATTTTAAATATTTTCACATTTTTGAGAATTGAATTTATCAGTTTCATGGAGTCACTGAAGGAATATTTACATTAATGTGCTTAATAGTTTTGATTTTTGTTTAATGGCTTTTAGGCGTGGTGTGTATTTATATACTTGTATTACTATTTTAAATACTGTAGATGTCACATAAGTTAAAAATACAAGTACAGATTTATATAATCTTCACAAACTTTGTTTTACTTAGGTACTCTTTGATCATATGGGATGTCTGAAGAAGTATGAAACTGTGCAAGACATTTTGAAAGAATTCTTTGATTTACGATTAAGCTATTATGGCTTACGTAAGGAGTGGCTTGTAGGGATGTTGGGAGCAGAATCTACAAAGCTTAACAATCAAGCTCGTTTCATTTTAGAGAAGATACAAGGGAAAATTGCTATAGGTAAGATGCAACTTTTAAAAATTTGAACATTAGTTAAAATGGAAAAAATCTTTATTAAATAGAAGACATTTTTATCAGTAGAATATAAACAAATACAAATTGAATCTCTTTTCTTGATCCTAACTTTATTTTTCCCTCACATAGAGAATAGGTCAAAGAAAGATTTGATTCAAATGTTAGTCCAGAGAGGTTATGAATCTGACCCAGTGAAAGCCTGGAAAGAAGCACAAGAAAAGGTAATCATTTGCAGAACAAGACATTCAGAGAAGCTTTTAAAAGCAACTTCCAAAACAAACCAAAAACCCAACCCCTAAAATTTAAATTTAAGTACTGATTGAGGTGCTGAGTTGTCTGTTTGGAGACTGAAGTCTTCTGTTTATCCACAGAACAGATACAGTACAGGAATTTGCAGTGCACACCCACCACAAAGCACTTTGCCAGTGTGACTCAACCAGGGCCTGGAGAAATGACTCCAGGTGTGAGAAGGTAGCTCAGTCTCCTTGGCCTTTTTTCTGAGCCTGCCATTAAAGGGTGTCAGTTATGGTGGTGGTTTTTGTGAGGTGCATGTGTACTATCTGGGAACTACACTGGTAGCACATAAATCATTTCACACTGGTCAGTCTCTGGGCATAATGTGGTATCCAGTCACCATTCACTTGATCTGTTTTCAGTTTATTCTGGGAAGAGTAGAGAGAAAATGTGCAATATTGTCATACTTATTGAGCACCATTTATGTTCTGTCCTGTGCTTAGACCTTTGGCTGGAGATGTAAAGCCTGGAACTTCAGATTAAAAGTCTGATGTTTCAATTAAATTGTCCATTTCAGATCATAAAGTACTAATATTTATACAGTGAATCGAGTATTGAAACTTTGAGATTCCCCTCAAGAATTAGTTTCTTACTGTCGTGAATAATTAAGAGAAAATTTTAAAAAGACAGTATAGCATTGTGATTGAGAACACAAATGTACAAAAGGAAGGAAATTGAAAATGATTAATTTTTTATTCTTAATAAGAATATTGTATACATATGATACTGATAATGTTAGCATCTTTAAAATACAGCTATGATTATGTGACATAACTTCAACTGAATCTTTAAACTTCCCTACATTTAAGAGTTCTCAACCATAATGTTTTTCAGATTTTTTTCATCAAACTACATTGAAATGCTGCTTTCATTTATACTACTGTAGCTTTTTTCTATTTTGAACAGGCAGTAGAATGCTATATATTAGAGTGAGTAAAATTAGAATAAGTTATATATTTTGCAGTTGCATATTAAGATAATAGGCTTATTCCTCATTTGAGGAGAAAGGGATAGGATGAGATTGGGAGCATTTAGAATTAAGATGATCCAAGCACTTTACTTTCCGTTTAATGTGTTTTAGTGCATTCTTAAACCCCAAATTATAGTTTATAAACTACTTACCCTTCTGAATCACTATTGGTTTAAACTGTGTCTTAAAAATATTAACTAGATAGGTAATAAATTTAATGCATAGTTTTAAAATATATGTGTTTAGAGTTTGAGAATGCACTTCTGGTGGAAATAGATTTCATGCATAAAGTCTAGTGCTTGGTTTTAATAATTTCATTGTCACCATCAAAATTTCTTCAGCATCTTGGTCATGGGTTCATTTTGGGGGTTCAGGTAACGAAAGGAGCTGCCCTTATGAGTGTATCCTATTGTGTAGAGTTGGAGAAGAGATAATTATAAAATGGATAATTAGTAGATTATAATTTTTTTTCAAAAATATAATAGAATTTGGTCATTGGAACCTGAAAAGTTTTTATTTCTGAAAGTATCCTTAGTGACCTTCATGTTAATAATGATACACACACATATTCTTAGAGTGCTCACTAACAAACAAGACTCTGGGTGTCATCACAGCCTAGGACAAGTAAACGTCCAAAGTGTGGGTCTAAACAGGATTTTATGACACTCTAATAATATTTCAATAGCACTGTAGCAGCCTAAACATTCCATAGCAACATGCTCTTCCATGATGAATTTTTTAAAAATTTTGAAATTTTTAAAATTCTAAAATATTTTATAAATTATCACAAGTTATCTAGGTACATATTAATCATCTATCAGGTGAACAATAGCATTCCTTATTTGGCTACTGTTGCTTAATTGAATTTATAGTTTTGTTTCTGTAAGGAGGCATCTTGCTTTGCAATTTTTATTTTTATCCCTTTGCTTCTAAAGTATACTTACTTAAACTTGACTTTATATATATGCATTATTTTACTGAACATTTTGAATTAAATTGTAAAGTTTTTTTCTATTTTGCTTACCAAAAGTGAACTTTTTGTTTTATGGAGTCTCATGGTTAACTCAGTCATTTAAAATTGTCTGAGTGCCTTAAATAATTTAGATGCAGTAACATTAAGATGTAATGGCTGTTGTTATTTTAAAATATTTAAGGGTGAGGTCACCTACAATTTCTCTTAAATTCATTGAAATTATATATTAGCATGAGGAGTTTTTACTGCAGTCCTTTCTATGGAAAAGACCTTATAAATCAAATTTTAGAATAGCCCTCATTTCAGATCATTCAGATCATACTCTTACTCACCAACTCTTAAATTCTTAAGTGAAGCTTCTCTTAGTCCTTACATGACCAGTCTTGCTTTAGAGAGTTTTCATTAAGAATTCATCCTTACAGAGTGACTATACCTGAGCATATTTAATATAACTGTAAAAAATTTTTCATAAGTGATATTTATTTTCGGTTTCAAATTGTTCATTCACTCACTAATATAAAAATCTGATAAAATGTAGTGATAAGACATTAGTTCCACTGTATTAATTTTAATATGTGGTATCTTCTCATTTTGTGACTTATAGTGCCTGGGCAGAACAGTAAATTTTTTATCACGTTCCTAGATAAATAGGGACTGAATATACCACTCTTTTTGAGGGCTTTATTATACAGTTTTAGAAGATTTAAACTTTTTATAGGAAATATATATTTTTAGGTAATTTTGCAGATAATCTAAAATAACTCCACCAAGTGAAAATGCAATGTTAAGAGTATAGTATAGCATTTTAAGAGTATAGTGGAATTTTTAAGTCAATATGCAATGAAATTCAACAATGATTTGATGCTATATAGGATTTTAATATAAAGTTTATTATTTTTTACAGGCAGCAGAAGAGGAAGAATCACAAAACCAGCATGATGATAGTTCCTCTGATTCAGGAACTCCTTCAGGCCCTGACTTTAATTATATTTTAAATATGTCTCTGTGGTCTCTTACTAAAGAAAAAGTTGAAGAACTGATTAAACAGAGAGATTCAAAAGTATGAATTTTTGTGGGTTAAATAATTTGAAGCTATTTCAGTGTTATCCATATCTTTTTTTCTTTTTTCAAAAATAAGTATTTTGATTTACCGTTTATACATTTTTAAATTATCGGATATTTAAACATGCTACTTTTTTATCATAGGGGCGAGAGGTCAATGATCTTAAAAGAAAATCTCCTTCAGATCTTTGGAAAGAAGATTTAGCAGCATTTGTTGAAGAACTGGATGTAGGTTAAGTCTCTATTAAGACATATTTAGAAAAGTAATGTTCTTGAAACAAGAATGAAAATTCTTTTCAATTAAATTATCTCAGTTTCTTTTAACTCTGTGAGGTTAATGTGTATATAAACTGTGTTAGGATTAAGCTTCTATGAAGTTAAAAAAAAGTTATGTCTGATAGATGAATGTATAAAGCTGTGGAGTTGAAAATTAGAATAAATTAAATACGAATACTCTCCATAAGTAAAAATTTCTTAACGGACTCCAATTTAGCTTAATGATGATTCAGTTTAATGTTTTTTCCCCTAAAAGTGATATATATATACGTACATACACACACGTGTGTGTATTAACATATATATATGATATGTGTGGTGTATATATATGTATATATGAGACAATATAGGTACTTTGATTTTCAGAAAGTAAAATAATAGTCTCTTTGGGCTTATAAAAGAATATTTTAATATTTTTTTATATAACTTATTTTTCTCCAGGTAGAATTCTAATTTAAAAAATAAAAAAAATGTAGAGAAAGATATAAAACGTAAACATTTTCTAAAATGAGCCAGTTTGTTTTTAACCAGTTAACTCTCAACTTTAGAATTAAATTAATGTAGCAGTGTGATGATCTGATTTTGAGTAGCACAAGATAATTAATATTTATTGTTACTCATATTACTTTTGTTTGTGTTCTTTTTACTTTTTAGTTATTTCATTATTTAATATCCACATGGTCTAGTTTTATCATGACCTAAGTCAGAATTAGAAATATTATAAATGAATATGGTATATAGTGACCTAATAAAATTTCTGGCATATGTTAGTGGGTTCTCTTAATGAGCTTTCAGCTGTCACAAATATAAGTATGCCTTGATTTATGCTTTGCTTTTATTGAAAATGAATTAGATTTTTAAAAATTTGAGACCCTTTTATTCTGCTGACTTACAAATTTAAAACGTAATATTCATTAAGTATGAAACAATCACATATTCAATGGGAAACTATTGTTCCTGATTAATATTAATGATATTCCAATATTGCTTTAAATTTGATCACTGACTGTAAACATGAGACATAGAAAACTTTTTGTGGTTATGCCAATAAATTTCCTTATTATTGAAAAAGCACCACTGAAAACAATACCAGTGAATAATCTACTCTTTCCCCTTTAATTTGCCACCTTATTTTATTATTTGATAATTAGTAAAGTAGGTCCAAAATTCTTTATACATATATAATATATATCCTATATAATATATATATATTTATTAGAAAGATTTAGACTTAAATTTCATGTAACCTATGCCATTTAAAGTCTAATGATATAATTAATTGAATCTTTATTGTATGTTGGCACTGCATTCTTTATTATCCTGAGAGTGACTCCCACCCCGGCCCCCCAAATGAGAGGTTATTTATTATTAACCTGTTATACAGATGAAGATCCTGAGGCTTAGAGAGGTTAAGTAACTGGCTTAGAGAGAAATTATATCATTATGCTTAAGCCAATTACTTATCCAGTTTCTTCATCCATAAAATAGGGATCACATGATTTTTAATGCCTAGGGCATAGTAGGTTCTTTATGAATTATAAATGTTGTTTCCCAAGGATTTATAACTAAGAAGTGATAGTGCTAAGACAAATCCAGATCTGTCTGATTTCAAAGCTTATGTTATTTCTGTTAAGCTATCATGCTATAAGGATTTCTTAAGTAACTTTTCAGTAGATTAAGATGGCATTTTTCCTAGTACCTTTCAAAGCTCGCTAATTTTTTGAAGGAATAATTTTGTAAAATAAAGGATTTTAAACATCAATTATAATTATATCCTCATTTAAATATCACATAGAACCTCCTTAGTTCTGTCTAACTATGTTGGTCCTTTTAATTTTCATGCTTTCTGACTTTACTTTTGAACAGTATTTTTCATATTTCTATTATGGCTAAAGCAGTAATAAAGAATAGCTTCATACTTAACAATACTACCTTTTTGTATGATTTACTAGGATTCTGATGATACCACATCATCAGAAATCTTTATTTCATAATGCAACATAGAACTCTAGGATAGGAAGGGACCATTTAAGTCATTCAGCTCCTTTGCTCTTGTATTACAAATGAGAAGCTAGTTAGACAACGCTGGGACTACAGTGCAGACCTTCTACTTAGAATTATTATTTTTACCATTATTTTAGATTACTTGAAAGCTTTATTCCTAAGTGAACAAAATTAGGTTTAATTTTTATACACATTAGGGATTGTCTTTTCTAATGAGTTGTTTGTGCACCTGTTCTTGCCCTACCTTCTTTATAATTATATTTCAGAAAGTGGAAGCGCAAGAACGAGAAGATATAATGGCTGGAATGGCTGGAAAAGCAATAAAAGGTAAAGTTGGCAAACCTAAGGTGAAGAAACTTCAATTGGAAGAGACAATGCCCTCACCTTATGGGAGGAGAATAGTTCCCGAAATTACTGCCATGAAGGCAGATGCCAGCAAAAAGTTGCTGAAGAAGAAAAAGGTATGACGTCTCTTGCTTTAGCTCATTGGCAGACTCCACCTTCATAATGATGTATATATGTATTTTAATTTTACTGTGTGCTTAAATAATGCTACCTTTCTTTTCTAATACAGCCATTTGTGATTGGGAAATCATTTGTGCTATGAGAGTGATGGATCCATAGAAGGAAAATGTTAACCAAGGACTCACATATAAAGAGCTACTTACTTAATTCCATTTTTAAAATGAGAGAGAAATACTGTACTCAGCAGCATTTTAAATTAAATCATGGAAAAGCAAAAAATGTGTATGAGCTTTAAAATACAAACTTTAGTACTATGTATGACCAAAGTCTTACAGCAGAAAAGGGTCTGTAAATAAGCTATCAGGTTTTACTCTTTGTTTTTACTACTAGTTAAAAAGTCATCAAGCACATTCTGTGTCATTGACATTGATCATGCTATTGAGGGTTTAAAAATAGGAGACTAACTTTGCCCTGCAGCAGATGAGCAACAGTTAGCCAGAAGGAGGAAGCACTGAGAATGCTGTTCAGAGCTGAGGAAACAGGAAACATGATGCTCTGAGAAAGACCACTTTTCTGGGCATGTTGAGTTTAGAACCCAAGGGATATATAGGTAGATATGTCCAATGGGCTGGAGCTCGGGAAGTGATCCTAAAGAGCTGGACTGAGCAATTGGAGAGTTCCCTGTACGGAGCTAATAAGTGAAGCATAGGAGCATTGTGATATCAGAGGGAGCCTTCTCTTCTACTGTTCTGATAAACAGAGGCCTCTACTACTTCCATCTTACCTGGCTCCCTAGCACACATGTTCACTTAAACATGCACTTGCTTTCTCCTTAGGAAAATGTTTTCTCTCCTGCTCAGTTGGTGTTTGTCAGATTCAGTTCTCAACACTGTTCCCTACACCTTACATAGTCAATAGGTCCTTGAGTAACATCATCTATGCCCAGAGCATTTTCCACAAATTTTACACAATGACTCTTAAATCTATGTCCCTAAGGTTTTCAGGAGTACCAGGCTGTTACTGAACCCTACCAGTAGGGGTCCTACCACTTGCCTCTAACAGACAAAAGCTCTGGAGGCAGAGTTCAGTGGAAAGGAAAGGAGTCTTTTATTTAATTTTTAAAATACATGGGTAACAGTGTTAAGGGTGGGGCAGGGGGCAAGGCCAGAGGATGACATCAAAAGTAACTATTTAAATATTTGTATTACAACTACTACATAGATTCAAGAACTGAAAATAACACAAGAACAAAAATTTGAAACAAAAATCTGTTTACAGTGTTGAATTATGCTTGCCATAAGCAGCTTTCAATTATGACTATTATCACCAAGGTCATTGGACCAGATTAATATCCCCGTTCTCTGAAACATGTGTCTCAGGTTATAAAAACTAAGATGACTGCCACAAAGATACTACTGAAGAAGGCACATAAACTTTGGTCCCATTTAGTTTTTCTCCCTCTATTAAACCCCCGAAACTAATATTTTATTCTGATAGACCCGCACTAGAAGCAGAGCCAAGCTACTATAGCTGTATGAATGCCCAAAGCCTCTCAAACTCAGCATTTCTGAAACTGGACTCATTAGCTTGATTTCAAAGCCACTTCTTCCACCTCTGTGTCTTATCTTAGTTACTGGCACTGTCACCCATCACTAAACATTAGCCAGAAACCTAGGAATTTTCCAGTTTAATCAGTAACTAAATCATGCTGCCTGTTAAGCAATTCCAAAATCCACCTCCTTATCTTGGTTCCCATTGACACTATCTTAGGGGATTCTGTGTTTTCTCTGAGAGAATATAAAGTGGTCCTCTTAACTAGTCTTCCTGTACCTAGTTATCTAATCATGACTTCTACCTTTCTCCACTTTATTCCTCTCAGTCTTGTCTCTTATGACCAGGGCAGTATTTTCAAAAAGTACAATAAGCCTGCTTAGTATGCAAATGCTTAAAAGCTTTTAGTGACTCCCCACTGACCCCACACAGATTCCTGTGTACACTGATTTAGCTCCTGCTTGCCTGTGTTTCTGTATAACTGATCTTTCCTCTCACCTTGCCTTGAATCCTAGTAGACTATCTGCAATTCTCTAAACAATGATGGCGATTCATGCCACTGTATCTTTTGCCTGGGATGCTCTTTCTTCCTTTTCCTCACTCAACAAATGTGATTTCTTAAAAACCCAATCAGAAAGGCTCCTTTATGGAGTCTTCCCTGACCCTGTCCTAGGCAGAGTAGCTCACTTCTCCCCGTGGGTCACTGTTACACCTCCCTCTATATTTGTTATTTGTATTGTAATGACTTGTTCTCTTTCTCTCTCTCTCTCTTTCTGTCTCTCCCTCCCTCTCAATTTGTCTTGTAATGCCTAGCAGTGCATGACTTGTTCTGCTTATTTTCTGTCAATAATCTGAAGTTTTTTCTAATATAGAGACCAGAGCTATACCAACTTAGTTTGCAGGTACCTTTTGGTATATTTAGCTATTGGTCTGAAAGTCCCATTGATAATCAAAAGTGGCCTTCTTACTTTTTTATGGTTGCTTTTAAGTAGCTGTCATCTCATGGTATGTACCAGATTACAGGGGTAAGCAATACCATTTGCTACAAATAAATAAAGTAAAATATGGTCTGATCAAAGTCACCTGTTAAGATCTCAATAAAAGTACATTTTATTATTTTTTACTGATCTAATATGAAGAAACAATCTATTGGCTGGAAATGTACCTCTAAGATACATGGCGTTAATTTAACTTTTATTATTATTCATGGTCCAATTTTCTTTTTAATGTGTAGGGTGATCTTGATACCACAGCAGTAAAAGTAGAATTTGATGAAGAATTCAGTGGAACACCAGTAGAAGGTACAGGAGAAGAAGCATTGATCCAGTCAGTGCCTATAAATAAAGGTCCCAAACCCAAAAGAGAGAAAAAGGAGCCTGGTAAGGATTTGTTACAAAGTTTTTTTGTGTGCGAAAATCTATATATTCAGTGTATTACTAAATTCTTTTGATTGTGTTTTTCTTTCTAATAGTTTAGTGTCTCCAATGTTCATGAACATTTGTTATTTTATAATGAACTTTCCATTATAACAGTTTTATTTTTGGTAACCGCATTTGTACAAGTATTAATACATATTTCACTGTAGTTCTTTTGGTTTTAGGTACCAGGGTGAGAAAAAGAAAAACACCCACATCATCTGGCAAACCTAGTGGAAAGAAAATGAAGAAACGGAATCCTTGGTCAGATGATGAATCCAAGTCAGAAAGTGACTTGGAAGAAACAGAACCTGTGGTTATTCCAAGAGATTCTTTACTTAGGAGAGCAGCTGGTATTGTGATACATTTTATATTTATTTTATTGTATATTGTAGTTTGACTAAGTTAGTATGACTTATATAAGTTAGTATTATCAGTATTACCAATGTTACTAAAGTACTAAACCAGAAGTTACAGTTCACAAAGACAAAAGTTGTTTTACAAAAATGATCTTTTCTGACAAAGTTGGACATAAAATAAATGTCCCTAAAATGAATTGTGCTTTTAAAAAAATTTTATTAAATTTATTGGAGTGACATTAGTTAATAAGATTATATAGATTTCAAGTATACATTTCTGTGATACATGATATCACAGATATCATGATATCTGTATTGTGTGCCCACCATTCAAGTCAAATCATTTTCTTATTAATGTTTATTACAAAGTTTGGGTTATATTCCTCCATAGTTTGAAGATTTTGGGTAAAAACTGTATTTTGGTAGTATACCAAGAGTGATGGGTCAATAGAAGTACTTCATAGTTTTGTCTTTGTTTAGTTTTCTACCCCTTGTATCTGAAATTCCCCCCTACTTTAGAAGTGTGATTTCATAAACATAGCATTTTTTAGATAACCGCAGTCATAGAATTAGACTGCACAACCTAATTTTGTTATTATATGTTACTGTTAAGCATGTGATTTGATCCTGTCTGAATATTCATTAACTTGAAGTCTTCAAATAATTAAAAACTGACGAGCGTCCTGTTTTATTCTCAATGTTAAGTCCTGATTTACTTAAAATGAATGATATGTCATTATGGTTGTTTTACCTCTGGGAGATACTTTTCAAATTATATGTCAGACCTTAAATTCTTTGGTTCTCTAATCATAGAGTGATGGAATTTCTTTTTCTAATGTGCATAGGTAGTACAATATATGTGAATTTTTAACATATGTACCTTAATTTACATAAAAGTTAAAATTTTCAAAACTGTATGTATGTTTTCCATATATCTAGAATGAAGTAAAAGCTTACATAGCATCCGAATTATTTTTTTAAATTTTTTATTTTTTTTATAGATTTTATTTTATTTTTAGAGAGAGGGTAGGGGAGGGAGAAAGAGAGGGAGAGAACCATCAATGCGTGGTTGCCTCTTACACGGCCCCTACTGGGGACCTGGCCTGCAGCCCAGGCATGTGCCCTGACTGAGGAATCGAACCAGCAACCCTTTTGTTTGCAGGCTGACACTCAATCCACTGAGCTGTACCATACGGGCATCCAAATTATTTTAAAATTTTATTTCATAGCACATGTTAGAAATTATAATAAAACTTACTTGTATTATACCAGTGTGCCTTTCCCCGTAGTTGGTATCTTTTTTCAGACGTTATATTAAATTACTGTCTTGCCAATGTATTGAGGTCTTACCTCTACATTTTCTTATTCATCTGAAAAATTACTCTGTTATATTGTAGTAAAACTACTATGAATGGAAGAAAATTTTTATGCAAAAGGTTAAGAGAAAGATTAGTACTTTCTAAAGACCAGTACAATTTGTCGTTTGTAGTTGCAGATGTGGGAAATCTTATATTCATAGTCACTTTTACAGTGACCATAATGACTACTTTCTTGAGGAGTATTTAAGTATGACAAGCACCATGCTATAATTAATCTTATCAGTTTATACTTTCATAATATAAAGCCACATTACCCCACAGCCTCCTGGGAAGTACAAGATAGGTATTAACACTATCAAAATAACTGACGCTAAAGTTGTTGGCTTTCATTCTGTAAATGCTTGTCTTTTTTTTTTCCCTTGAGTATTTTCAGATAGTTGGAATATTTTTCAAATGCATTATTCCTCATACTATTCCAGGTCGATAAAGCTGGATTTGGTTTTAACATTCTTTCACTTTTCTCCTAGCTGAGAGGCCTAAGTACACATTTGATTTCTCAGAAGAAGAGGATGACGATGCTGATGATGATGATGATGACAACAATGATTTAGAAGAACTGAAAGTCAAAGCATCTCCCATAACGAATGATGGGGATGATGAATATGTCCCTTCAGATGGCCTCGATAAAGACGAGTATACATTTTCTCCAGGCAAATCAAAAGCTGTTCCAGAGTAAGTAATGAAGCAGCTGCTGTTCAGTTATAGGGTACAGTTAATTGATTAAGCTCTAAGAAACTGTTACTCTTCTAGGTAGGGTTCTCCATATGAAGCAGTACATTTGGTTAATATTGCGGCTGTTTACATAACTCTTGCTAGAGTTTAGAACATGGGTTGGCAAAATTTTTTCCATAAAGGGCTCAATAATAAATATTTTAGGCTTTGCAGGCCATAAGAAAGCCATAAACAATTGTAAAAGAACTAATGTAGCTGTGTTTCAGTAAAACTTTATGTCCAAAAACAGGCAGCAGGCCTGTCGGACATAGTTTGACAACCCTTGGTTCAGAGAAAAATCAATAACTCTTTAGAAACAGGAAGTTTCGTTTTCTTTCCTGGCTTTGGCTTTGATTTTTCTTGCCTCTGATGAGTATGAACACTAACATGTAGGATGTGAAGTGTGTGAACTATTTAAGATTTTTTAAGAAAATATTTTGCCACCTATTATAAAGAAGCATTTTACCACATGCAGTCTAGAATCAAAAATAGGATTATTGCCTACTCTGATGGAGAGTCTGACTTTCTCCTTGGAATTTTGCTAATAATTTACTAATGTTAAATTCTGGAATGGTTCTATCAACTTAAAACTTAATTTAGTGATATTTTGAGTAATTGAACCTTCACTCGGTTCCCATTCTCTACATTAAATCATTGGTTTGTCTGGTGTCTGTGTATGTGTGTGCACATTTGTGCATATTAGAGAGGAAAAAGGTTTGGTTAATTTAACAGAGAAACAATGAAAGAACAAGATTTTGTTCTGTGATTATAATCCTGCAGTATATGTTATATATAATTTATCAAGGTTGAAACAGATATTAAATTATATTATGGTGTTTAATTTTTCTTTCTAATAGAAAATCTTCACATGACAAAAAAAGTCAGGATTTTGGGAATCTCTTCTCATTTCCTTCATACTCTCAGAAGTCAGAAGATGGTATGCTCATTGAGTCTTTTGATTGGTTATTTATATTATTGCTATAATTTAGTGGAGAAAAAAAAACAGTAGATAAATCAATTAGGCTGTTATTTAACTTCAGGATGTTTTTATGAGTAGATAACTTACCTTCTTTTTACATTTTCCTCATTGTAATAAGATTTATGTAATTTTCATGAGGTGATTCCCAACTACTTGGTCAAAAATAGGCATTATGGAAGGCACTTAGGTGGATAGGCAGATGCTAACTAACCTGTATGTGTGTAGGGAGTGTAAGTATTGGGGTAGTGTTTTAATGAGAGAAAAAATGTAGAAAGAAATTTTGGAAGACTGAAACCTAATTTTCATGGCAACGTGAATGTATATATATGACAGTTCTTTCTAAAGTTACAAGGGTAGCAATTTGCAGATTTGTTTAACTAAACCTTAGTGGCCGACAGCCTAAAGCTTTCATAGAAGCAAATTTAATCAGGGTGTCTATTTTTATTCCCTGTATTTTTGTGTTTGGAATTTTTAAGGTCAAAAGAGTCTCCTTCGATTGAATTGACTCACTGTCTTGAATTTTTTAATACACACATACGTATAGACAGGTATACATAGATCTGAATACATGCTCTATTTGTATAGATAGATATGTATATTGACAGCCCATAAAAATAGTTATATAGCCATTTTAAGAGTGAGAGTCCCTGTTTTGGTGTCAGAGAGGGAGGGATGGAAGGAAGAATTGGTTAATTTAATTAATTTGAATGCGAAAGTAAGCCTACATGCCTTTTAAATAAATCTTCAATGATTTAATATTGATTTACAAAGATTATACTTACTCTTTTAGATTAGATAGATTAGACCATTATTACTTATATTTCTGAAATGATTAATAGCATTAGATGTATAGATACTAAAATAATCACATTGAGAGCTTTTTCATACCTCATTTTAAAATAAATCATCAGTATTTATTTTTGAATTGGTCAGTTAACTTTTGAATGGTTAGCAGTTGGGACTACTAAAAATTCATTACTCTATGCGTTTCTATACTGTTTTACAACAGACCTAACTTTTTTGAAATATAACATTGTTATATTTTTTATTTTCAGCTGTTTGTATATTATGGATTATAAGATCACACAATAGAAACTTGTAAGATCAATTATCTAGCTAAAGAGAAGTCATCAGTAAAAAGAATCAAAATTTAACTATTAAGTGATCCTTACAGAATCTCTTTACTGAAAAAAAGCTTTGTAATTTTTAGATTCAGCTAAATTTGACAGTAATGAAGAAGATTCTGCTTCTGTGTTTTCACCATCATTTGGCCTGAAACAAACAGATAAAACTCCGAGTAAAACAGTAGCTGCTAAAAAGGGTATGTACTTACATTTGATTTCTGTAAGCATTGCATAAACCAAGTAGTGATAGTTAACATTAAAGGAAATTTAATATAATTTGAAACTAGTTGCACAAGGACTTCACTAGAAAGTAGTTATAAAGTATAAGTGTATATAAAGAGAATCCCTCATTTTCTAACCATGTGAGGTAATTATTAAAAGGATTTTAAGAGCTCATTTTAAGCTGTAATTATAAAATAATCCCATGCATTGATACTAAAGATAGTAAAGCTCTCCTGTAGTTGTTAGGTTGTAAAGTAGATTCAAAATTTTATCTTGCTAGTAGCCTGATTGTGTTACGATGTAGGTCATGCCTTAACTTCTCATGTGGAATGATCGTTCAGTTGATTTGGGGGTCCTCTTTTCTTTTTTTTCCCCTAAGATTTTATCTGTCTATCTATCTATTTATTGAGAGAAGGAGGGAGAGTAAACATCAATATGTGAGAGAAACATTGATTGATTGCCTCTTGCTTGCCCCCAACTAGGGATCTTGCCCGCAACCCAGGCATGTGCCCTGATTGGGAATTGAACCAGCAACCTCTCAGTCCGCAGGCCCGTGCTCAATCTACTGAGCCACACAAGCCAGGGCCTCTTTTTCTTTATGAGTCATATAGATAGCACTTTCTTTTCTACAGCCTTAGATTATCTATAAAACACTGCTGCTTCATGAATCTCTTACTAGTACCAAGGTACATACATACCTTGGTGTTTCTTAAGGAGGTAAGTTAGAGTGCTTTGTGTTTCAAAGATAATTGCCACCTACACAGCAAGTAAACATAGTATGGACTGTCCCTTCAAGATCTTAAAAATGCAAAATAGACAATACTGTTGTAGGCACACAACAATAAAAGTCCCTACTTATTCCGAATGCACTAAGATTGTGGTGAGAAATTGGATTGCTCCAGGAGCCTCTCCAGCCAGTACATTGGGTGCCCTGCCCATATCCTCTTGCCTTTACCACTTCAGTGCACCTGGGCTAATGTCTGTATTTCTTTGTCTTGGAACTTTCTCTTTTTTGCAATGCGGGAATATTGACATTTTCCCATCCATAGCCACCTTCGACTAGTGACTGAGGAAAGCTGGTCTGCAAATATTTTAGAGCTTGTGCCCCTCTGGGATATGTTTTTCACATTGGCTCCAAGAGACTCCTCATGGGATTAAGATCCCACATTGATGACTGGCTTGATATAATTTACCCATAACTGACTGACCTCTCTTCATAGCCTCATTTTTTCCCTTTTTTAAAGTATATTTTATTGATTATGCTATTACAGTTGTCCCAATTTTTTCTTCCCTTTATCCCCCTCTGCCCTGTACCCCTCTCCCTCCAGCTTTCCCTCCCACCTAAGTTCATGTCCATGGGTTGTACATATAAGTCCTTTGGCTTCTAATTTTCTTACTATTCGTTACCCCAATCTACTTTGTACCTACCAGTTATGCTTCTTATTCCCTGTACATTTTCCTCCATTCTCTCCCTCCCCGGCCTCACTGATAACTCTCCATGTGATCTCCATTTCTGTGACTCTGTTCCTGTTCTAGTTGTTTGCTTAGTGTTTTTTGTTTTTTAGGTTCAGTTTTTGATAGTTGTGAGTTTGTTGTCATTTTACCATTCATAGTTTTTGAACTTCTTCTTTTTCTTAGATAAGTCTCTTTAACATTTCATTTAATATGGGCTTGGTGATGATGAACTCCTTTAACTTTACTTTGTTTGGGAAGCACTTTATCTGCCCTTCCATTCTAAATGATAGCCTTGCTGGATAGAGCAATCCTGGATGTAGCCCCTTGCCTTTCATGACTTTAAATACTTCTTTCCTGCCCCTTCTTGCCTGTAAGGTTTCTTGTGAGAAATCAGCTGATAGTCTTATGGGAACTCCTTTGTAGGTAACTCTCTTCTTTCCTCTTGCTGCTTTTAAGATTCTCTCTTTATCTTTAATCTTTGGTAACTTAATTATGATGTGTCTTGTTGTGTTTCTTCTTGGATCCAACTTCTTTAGGACTCTCTGATCATCCTGGACTTGCAATTCTATTTTCTTTGTCAGATTGGGGAAATTTTCCATCATTATTTGTTCAAATAAGTTTTCAATGTCTTGCTCTTCCTCTTCTCCTTCTGGCGCCCCTATGATTCGGGTGTTGGAACGTTTAAAGTTGTCCCAGAGTTTCCTCAGCCTCTCGTCATTGTTTTTGAATTCTTGCTTCTTCATTCTGTTCCAGTTGGATATTTATTTCTTCCTTTTTGTTCCAAATCATTGATTTGAGTCCAGTTTTCTTCCCTTTACTGTTGGTCCCTTGTATACTTTCCATTATTTCACTTTGTATAGCCTTCATTTCTTCCTTCATTTTGCAACTGTATTCAGTCATTTCTGTGATCATCCTGATCACCAGTGTTTTGAACTCTGTACCTGATAGGTTGGCTATTCCCTTGTCACTTAGTTCTTTTTCTGGAGTTTCGATCTGTTCTTCCATTTGGGCCATATTTCATTGTCTTGGTGCACCTGTTACATTGTAAGGGGCGGAGCCTTAGGTATTCAGGGTGGGGTAATCCACCTTGCTGTGTCATGGCACTGTATGTGGGGGAGGGGTCAGAGAGGGAACAATGCGGCTTGCTTGGCTCTCGCTACACTTTCTGTCACTTCTCTTGTTTCCCGCAAGTGGATTGTGCCCTTTCTGGTGGGCTTATGTATGTTCTAGGATCCCATGGGCTTCTCCAATGGACTGTCCTGTGAGACTGAGAGTTTTTCCCAGCACCGCAGCCCCCACAGGTTTTTCCAGCCAGAGTTTTTGAGGCTTTATTTTCTCCTGCTGGAACCCTGGAATGCGTGGTTTGTCTTGCTCCCCAGTTGTTCCCTTCATTTTATCTGCATGCAAATATGGGAAATACCATCTGCCAGCTGCCACCTTGTTGCGTGTCCTCTCTGCCTCAGCTTCCCATCTCCGCCCCTCTTACCAGTCTGGATGAATGTTTCTTCTTTAACTCCTTGGTTGTCGGACTTTGATGCAGTTTGATTTTCTGGCAGTTCTGGTTGTTTTTTTGTTTTTAGTTTTTAAATTGGTTGTTATCCTTCTTTTGGTTGTGTGAGGAAGCAAAGCGTTTCTACCTACGCCTCTATCTTGGCCAGAACCATTGTCTCATTTCTGTAATCCCTTTGCCTCCCAAATAAATACTTGAGTCCTTGCTGTAGGATCAGTTTGGGTCCACTTCTAGGGAACTCAAATCAAGGCAGGCCCTATAATTTCCCTTTCAGTATCTTTTTTTTTTTTATGTTCATATTAGCTTCTTATAACAACCCTGATAACTTGGCAGCCATTATTAGTTCTTTAAACATATCAACCTGTTTCCTGAATCAAGGTGTTCACTCCTATTTAACTTAAAGAGTCAGAGTTTAGCATTAACTAAAAGGATAGCATAGCCTTCCTTGGCTGGGTAACTCAGTTGGTTGGAGCGTTGTCCCGTACACCAAAAGGTTGTAGGTTCTATCTAGGTTGTAAGTTCAATCCCCAGTCGGGGTGCATATAGGAGGCCACCAATTGATGTTTCTCTCTCTAAAATCAGTAAATAATATCATTAGGTAAGGATGGAAAAAAAAAAGGATAGCTTGTCACACTGTCCCGTCCGGTTGTTATTACCAGTTGCTGAATTAGCCTCATGTCAGTTGACTGGGTGACACCTGTGTGGTGTCATTTTGGGGACCCTAGCAAGCCCTCAGCTTTCCTCCAGAAATATAATTCCCACAAAATACCATTTCAAGAAGAGGATGCATCATGTCTTTCTGAGGGATCATATACATTAACTGTAAATTATATAAATTATTAAGTTAAATTCTGTAGCTCCAATAAGTTTACCGCAAAAAGACTGCTCATAGTACTCAGATATCTGACCTAATATTCGCCCAGCAGAGTTGAAAGTGCCACCTAACACTGCAAGCCTGGAAACTCTTCCAGAGAAAAAAGGTGGTCCCTAGAACACCCAGCTATGCCAAGCCCGTACTTCTGCTAGGAGCTGCATGGGCTGAGGCTCTTGTGGTAGATTATGGCATGAAGACTCGGGGGAAAGCCACAATATCTGTGGCTGCCACTGCCATAAGAGCTGTGGGCTCCTCCTGTCACACTAATGAGGGACCTTAGCTCTAGCATCTCACTAGGACTGAGAATATATTTTCCATGGGTTTAGTGTGGGTCTTTTTAATAGAAAAGTCTGTGGTTAATTCAATAATTTTCTTAAGTTAGGTTTTACTAATCACACAAGTGATTAGTAATAATCATTTTTCACATGGACTGCAAATGAAGCTGAAAAACAAGGTCTATTTTTAAAACCAAATTTGTCAAAACAAAGGTCTTGGGTCTATTGCCTTTTCTAGAATTTTCATATTTCTTTCCATGTAAAAGTGTCAAGCCTGAATTTCAACTTAATGAAAGCAAATCGATTTCTATTCTTGGTATTTGAGGGTCCCATAAAAATGGTTTTATTCTCAAATAAAACCATTTTTATGGGACCCTCAAATACCAAGAATACATCCTCTTCTTGAAATGGTATTTTGTGGGAATAATATTTCTGGAGGAAGGTGGAGGAATTGCTGGGGTACCTGAAATGACATTACCCAGGTATCACCCAGTCAACTGACACAATATTTTAAAAGTTAGAACTTCATCTGTGGTTATACTTGGGTCATAATTAATATGTCAAATATGTTTTTTGTCTTGACTATACTATATTTTATGCTTTTAAAAAGTTACTTAGTTCATTTTAATAGCCCTTATTCAAAGCATCTCACTTGAATTGTCAAAAAGCAAATTATGCATAATTAAATAAGAAGCATTTTATCATCTCTGAGAAATTGTTTGCCTTTACATTGGCACCAAGTGGAGCGAAAGTATTTTATTACTTAAGGCTACTCAGTTTCATATCAGCTGTAAGAAATTCCATTGTTTTAGGACTCACTTCAGCTTGGTTTGTTTGGCAAGTATATTACATTGATCTAAGCAATGGAAATTTGCTTAATAGGAAAACCATCTTCAGATACAACCCCTAAACCCAAGAGAACCCCCAAACAGAAGAAAGTAGAGACTATCAACTCTGACTCGGATTCAGAATTTGGCATTCCAAAGAAGACTACAACACCAAAAGGTATTATCTTTGTATAACCCCAAACATGCCCTGTGGAAAATACTTAGTCTCTTACTCATTGAATTTAGAAAGACTGGGTACCTATTCTATTTTAATTGCTTTACTCCTCAGGAAATAATGTATGTAAGAATCAGTACTGAATGAATTCAAAGGGAAGTAGGGCAATTTAATCTAGTCACTTTGTTTTACAAATCAAGAAATTAAGAAAGAGGCTAAGTAAGCAATTTGCATACCTAGGAATGGTTCAAAGACCCCAAGGGAGGGGGGACTCACTGGAAGTAGTTATTAAAAATGTAGATGAAGAGTGTGACACTCACTGGAGTAGGCTGGAGCTCGGAGGATCCTCAACCAGAGCTTTTTGCTGACCTGGGAAATGTAATGGCTGTGCTCAGGGCCCCAGGAGGGCACCAGCACCTGTTCTTCTCCCTGGTATCCTCTCACTGCCTTCAGAATCTAGAACATACCTACAGATGCTTTAAAAAAAATATGTAAGACATTACTTTCTCTAAGGGTAGCTGTTCAACCTTTTATCCAACTGCAGATGTTATCGTTGTGTTTATTTTACTTCTTAAAGTGGCAGTTAGGATAAGGAGATTCAGACCAACAGGGAAACAAGGGAGGATAGCAGAGCAGAAAAGAATCCTAGTGACCAGGGAGGTCAATACTTAATGGTGTGCATGGTTTGAAACCTTTATCAATACAAAAGTGCCATTTCATTGATTGAGTTGGTCAAATATGAGCTCCCAAGGTCCTCTGGGCTGTCTTTTCTTACTGGTATAATCTAGTTGGTCATAGCTCTTAAGGATTTTTAAAAATTTAGAATTGCAGTTTAGTTCCATCTTCTTTCACTCACTAGGGTCACTGTAGAATGGAGAACATTTAAATGTTACCTTTTTCCCTTCCTCCTCCAGTGATGAGAATAAAAAGTTAGGTAGATGAAAAAGGCTGCATGCGGTAATTCCAGGTCTGAATAGGAATATAGATTTGACAATTATTTCCTGTTTAACACTGGGGGGTTTATTCTAAGATTGTGCTACTTAAAGTGGGATATGCAATTGGTTGTTACTACTGTGTGATGAGAGAAGTAAAATTTAGAGGAAGGATTTAAACCTTTATAATTTGTGTTAAGAATGTATGTATTACTCTTCCAGTAATTTATATTGTATTTTTAAAATTATCGGTCTGTGGTAAATTAGAAACTAAATTTGTTTTTCATTACATACAATTTAGAAAGCACTCTTCTAAGAGATTATTTTTTCAGGCCCAAGGACAACATGTACAAAATGCAAATGTTTTCTTTTATGCAGTCAGTAGGGGCTTGGTCATTAAAATTTGTCATGAAGACCTTCCAATTAGTTTAAATTTGTGAACTACTTTAGTCACTTCAACTCCAGATCTGACATGATGCTGCCAAATTGTTTCTACGTCTAAGAGATCAGTGTACACCAAAGAAGTAATGTTTTTATCTTTTTATATTGCACTTGGCCTTGGGTGAAAAAAACCCCTTTGTATCGTTTTAAGGTAAAGGTCGAGGCGCGAGGAAAAGGAAAGCATCTGGCTCCGAAAATGAAGGCGATTACAACCCAGGCAGGAAAACAGCCAAACCACCAAGCAAGGTAAGCAGAAGCTTCTTTGTAATGCAGGGCTTTGTTTTAAGGTGATCTGTACCTGGTTTAGTTTGCTTGTTAATGTTGGATTGGCCAAAAAGTTCATTTAGGTTTTCCCATACAATGGCTCTAGTGGTGCTTAGCTGTCTTTAACTTCATTTGAAACAATTTTTAGATTGTATTGTGACAGCTGTCATAGCAGCGTGCATTTTTAAAAACCTTGTCAAAATCGGTGAATTTTTGTGCAGCCATTTTAATATTCAAGATGGAAGAATATTAGCAACATTTTCCGTGTATTATGCTTTATTATTTCAAGAAAGGTAAAAATGCAACTGAAATGCAAAAAAAGATTTATGCAGTGTGTGGAGAAGGTGCTGAAACTGATCAAACATGTCAAGAGTGGTTTGTGAAGTTTCTTGGTACTGTTGGCATTTTGGCCAAATACTTTTTGCTGTGGGGCTGTCTTATGCATTGGAAGACATGTAGCAACAGCCCTGGCCCCTACCCACTACAAGCCAATAGTGGGAGATAGCCGACATACTCAAAATACCCAAATCAATAAAGTGATAGGTGAAAATGAAAAATGTGTCTTTTCTTTTACAGAAAAAAACAAACCTAAATGGACTTTTTGGCCAACCCAGTATAATACTTGTAATAGCTTTAACCATACACAAGCCCCATGATGATACAGGTCTAATTTTAAAGAATTATCCAAGTCTAGATCTATATAATCGGGATTATTTTCTTGGATGAAAGGGTGGTATAAATTAGCCTACCGACACGTATTTCATCTAATGAACAGCAGAAATTGTATACTACCTGTCTGAAATTTTTTTTCAGATCAAGTAAAGGCTATTTCTTTATTTGGTTAGGACGGATTTTTTTTTTTTTAACTTGAATTCATTTGACTGTGGCTAATTTTCCCAGCAAGTCTGACACTTCTCCAGAAATACAGTGTCTCTTTTAGGTAAATGAAAAACAGCAAATGTCCCTCCCTTTTATTCCTGCCTAGTCCATTAAAACTTAAAAATACAAACATAGGTGATATTTAGCCTTGTGCTGCTTTTCACACTGACCTCTTCCATCCTGCCTTCTGCACCTCTGGTCCCTCTTGGTGACTTGTCTCTGCATTTTTATAAACAGTGTTCAGTACATACTTTCCATAAGTCTTGTTCTCTCATGAACTCATGCATGCTTAACAAGTTAGATAATTTGAATTTTTGCTAAACTGCATATTTGCTGAGTGACAGATACATAAATTCTTAAAGAAATAAGTATTACAAGATCACTAAGGTGGCAAATTATTACACTTAATCCTTTTTAACCCTCATAAAAATGATTAGGTAGCTGGTCTTACCCTTAAGTTAGGATTAGAGTTCTAATTTTAAAAGCATCATTATAATTCCCAAATGTAAATGAAGCACAAGGAATGAGAATTCTTTTTAACACTAGTCTTTTTTTTCTTTTCTTAACTTTGCGGTTTTAAATCTATTGTTTAAAAAAAATGTTCTAGAAACCGAAGAAAACATCTTTTGATCAGGATTCAGATGTGGACATCTTCCCGTCAGACTTCACTTCTGAACCACCTTCTCTGCCACGGACTGGTCGAGCTAGGAAAGAAGTAAAATATTTTGCAGAGTCTGATGATGAAGATGATGTTGATTTTGCAATGTTTAATTAAGTGCCCAAAGAGCACAAAACATTTTTCAACAGATAAACTTGTGTTGTCTTTTTGTCTTTTCTGTCTCAAACTTTTGTACATCTGACTTATTTTAATGTGATAATGTAATTGATGGTTTTTTATTAATGTGGTAGGCCTTTTAACATTTTGTTCTTACACATACAGTTTTATGCTCTTTTTTACTCATTGAAATGTCATGTACTGTCTGATTGGCTTGTAGTATTGTTATAGACTGCCGTGCATTAGCACAGATTTTAATTGTCATGATTGCAGACTACAGACCTGCTTTTTGAAATGAAATTTAAACATTAAAAAATGGAACTGTTTTTCTCTGTCTCTTTACTGAAAAAGAAATGTAGTGAAAGCTCCCACACACCTTTAAAATAAATATATTTTATTCTTTGCCAGGAGACTCCATGGAAAAAGGTAAACAGTATATGAACATAGAAAGCATTGTTAAACAATCTCAATGTACAAACAGAGCCAGTGAAAGTACATCACAGACTTGCTAATATATCAAAAAAAAAAAAAATCCACTAGTGCTTAAATGAGAACTAAGAAACTGACACTTGTGTCTGTTAACCACTCTACCACAGCTTTCACTCTGCTTCATAGTGATTGAACAAGGTCAAAGAATGCATATTCTCTGCCCATGCCATTGAGAGTTAGTGTTAGCCCCTGGGCATCGAGAAGGCTGGAGAACACCCCAACATCAGGCATGAGTCAGAAAGGACACTAGAGTTACATGTACAGGTGGTAGACCAGCCTGTTAATTATACCAAGAAATTTCCCTAATGGCTTGTGAATAGGTAAACAAAAACTTAACACTGAAAAGTGTTTCTGCCTTGGAGGCTATCATTACTGTAAAAATGTATCTTTTTTAAAAAATCATGTAGTTATGTCATTAAACAAGTAATAAACCACTTTTAATTTAAAGTGACATTAACAATTGAACAATGACATTTGATTAACTGAACTGGCAGTTACACTGATACAGAATTCTCTTCTGCTAGTACAGTGAATTTGTATACTTTTACTGGGCAACATGAAATAAAAGATGCAGTTTGAGAGCATCAGAAAGAGCAAGGACAAGCTTCCATACTAACTAAATTCGAATATCTTTAGCCTTGTCATTCTGTACAATAGTCCCATTTCCTTACCTTGATGTCTTGGTTATTCTGTGAAGGCAAGACAGTTATTTCTTAGCCGGACATGTACAGTAGTCTGTGTCATAACCTTGGTGTCTTGGCTATTTGAGTATGCAAGACAGAGGGGAAGCACCAAACATCCAGGATAGAAAGAACAGAGCCATATTTCTGTATGTACAAAGTCTTTAGAAACTTAACCAGGGGTAAATTATTTTGACTGGGTCTTTGCCATGCAATCTTGAGTGTTCAAAGAGGAAAATAGAAGCTTTTAACTAGTTTCTGGTTGCATGAAATGGCTGATTTTTAGAATTTAAAAAGTTTGTATTTCTAGGTAAGTTAGACAGATGAGGAGTATAGTATATATTGATACATACGAAAACTTCTTGGTCCTTCTTGAGTTTTAATATATTTTCAGTCCATAAACTAAGCAGCAGTAAAAATGTTTTTTTTCTCGCATTTTAAATCCCGGAACTGAAGGTACTGGGGAATGTTTGAAGTGGCTGGGAAGTGTCTTATTGCACCAGTGGTGACTGAGTGACACCGCTGTTTTCCACTGAGCTGGGTGAGATGCTGGGACTGTGCTCTGCTGTGTTCCCACTTGAACTTGGGGTCAAGGGTTCATGTCCTTCAGAATTCTCCAGCATTTCCTGAATGAGAGGTGGCATTGATCCAGGAATTTCCATTTTCAAGGTAATTACACGTTCTGCACCTTTTAAAGAGAGATAATAGAAATCTGGTAGAGATAAGGAGTTAAGCTGAATAACTAAGGATCAACTTTCATCTGCTTTAACAAGGGTGAAAATTGTGCTACCAATGCCTTCCAGAACCTATCCTGGTTTTACAACATTAAAATATTTTTTACTTTATCTATAGAAAAGTACAGTGATATGGTGACATGTTTAAATTTGATAATTCCATGTCTCCGTTTCAGGAAACAATATCAGTATGTATTTATTTAACATACTTTACAAAGAGAAGTCCCTGATAAAAGACCAGAAAGAGTATATATCTTAAAAATGAGACAGTTGAAAGATACCGGTAACCAACAGACAGAGGAAGTGATTCGAGTGATAAAAATACGGCAATTATCAACTTGATGTAGGACTACATTGTCCAATGCGCTATTTAAATTTGTTAAATACAATTAAGAGAACAGTGCTTCAATTGCATTAGCCACATTTCAAGTGTTCAAGAGCCACATGTGGCTTATGGCTACTGAGTTGGACAATGCAGATTACAGAATATTTCCATAACCACAGTCAATTCTATTAGCACTGGTCTAGTTACATACAGGCAATGACTGTATTAAGTTAATAGCCCCACTGTTTTACATTAAAGACATCATAATTACAATAGTCAAGCACTGGTATCTACTGTTTGCCGCTACTTACAATCCCGGGCTAGGGATGAATTCAACATCTCACTGAAGAAGCCTCTTAGGAGTTCAAGGATTGAGACTCTCTGTCAAGCAAGTTTACTGTGCTTCTAAGCACTCTGAAATGTGGAGTTTGTTCCTTGGCTCACCAAGGGACAGTATGCTAATGAGGAAGGAGAATGACAAATAACATATGGTACTAGGGACGGCTACTGAGTTTTCTCTACCTAAAAATACCCTATGCTAATGCTCAACTGTGATAGGGCTCTAGGCACTTCTGTAAATTGCTCAAATTACCACATAAACTGAAAATCACTAGGTAAAGACTATACATCTCAGGAAGGTAAGAATTCCTTTGCTTAGAAGTGGGCAGAAATAAATCTGCCTATATACAAGAGAGCAGTGGCTACATTGACAGAGAAACTTCACCAATAACAATTACCCTAAGTACTATTCATTTTTCTTGATGTTTGGAAGTTCAGGAAAACCTGGAGTCAAGTTTACACAAACCAGAGCATGTGTGGAAAGCTGGAATGAAATGTCTAAAACTAGCAAATTAAAAAGCCTGTCATAGGGTACATTCTCTTGAAAACTGGTTTTCTAATCCTTAGTTATCTGAATCTTAAAGCTCATAATCTAAGAGTGAGTAAAGTCAAATTTGAGGGGTTTTTTGAAAGGGTGGGTACTATTTTAATTCCTTTTGATTTCAGTGAGAAATTCATGCCAAAACAAAAATAACAAAAAGACAGCTAATGTCAAACATGCTGAATTAAAACACGGGGTTTAAAAAAGCAGTAACAGCCTGGTCAGGACCACGAGTTCCAGCTCATGAACACAACACAGACTTGGAAGCCATACCTTTAGCGCTGATGCTGCGGAGATCTGTGATTTTCATTAAGATCTTTGGAAACATGTGAGGCTTGCTGGGTCGTCTCTTTCTGATATAAATCTTTAGTGCTTCCAGCAATGGTTCTTGTAGCTTATCTACTTTTGTTGGTTCTTCAAGGTCCTGGCGGTCTAAATACCAGAAATGAAGTATTAAACAATCAGTATCAGGACAGAAAAGAGTTCTACACTTGCTAGGCTAGAAGGTTTCCTCCATTTCCCCTCTTCCTTGTTCCTAATATATTATGACTTTATTAATCTGATGATTCAATCACATATACAAACTTGAAGATACATGCAACTGCTTTAGCAGTGATACTTGAAAATGACTGTCCCGCTCATTGGTAGAAGGCACCTTCAGGTAGCTGGTTGCTTTTGTCCCAGGGAGAGAGTTGCTTCTCACGACCAGGAGGTGTCACTACTGAACTGATTAAAACAAACTTTGAGCAGGATGGTTATGAAAGCCAGGTAAATCGGCCCCCTAATTAAAGCCATTACTTTTTAACCACTTATGATTCGGCCTCCTGCGAGCTGGTAGGAGTCACTGCAAAGAAGAAAGCCTCACTTTATCCCAGTCCTCTAAGGGCTGGTAGGGGGCCAACCCACTGATTTATATTCCCAGCCATTAAATTAGCAAACAACACATTCAAGTCCCTTGGATTATCATTAAAATGTCCCTAGGTAGTTTATTTAAAATAGTTGGATCCTACCTCAAAAACAGAAACGAAAACAAAAACCCTGTAGCAATTGGGGCAATAGCATTTGGATATTTTAGAGCAGAAGGTTCCCAAATACATTTATTTAATTTATAACAATATGGAAAAATGCAACAAACCCCAAGCATGCATGCCTGGCTTTAGTCACATGTCTTTGTCCAAGTACAAGAACTCCAAAATGGAGATGAAGTTTTTCCCATAAGTGACAAGTATAAGTTATTCTAGGGTTTTCTGGGCAGTTGGTACCTCCACAGATTAAGCAGATGGCACTGAGAAGGCCTGTTTCTGTGTCGTCCATTTCCAAAGGCAGGAGCTGGTTGGCAAAGGTGAACACAAGGTCAGTCAGAGGACCAAATCCAGCATTGTGCATCTGAGTCCGATTCAGGGTAAGGCCGTCTGAAAAAGTCATGGTGTCTTGTTCTGGGGTATACCTGGTGCAAATTCGAAGAATCTGGAAGAAAAAAAAAACCACCCAGATTTGGTGGATGATCAAAGCCAGCCTGTCCTGACAGCATCCGTCAGCCAGGCAGGAGGTAATCCGAGGATGTCCAAGTGCTCTGGCATCTTAGGAGGCACTCTGCCCTCCTTTCAGATGTCAAATGTCTCCTCCAGCTCTTTCATTAACAGTACAGAAGTCAAAACACTGGTTCAAGTTATTGTACATAATAATAAATAGGACATGAGAAATGTCTGTTTGATTGAAAGTAACCTAGTTGAGTCAAATAAACATTTACCAAGTACCTACTTATGCCCTAGGCACTATGCCAGGTGTTGGAGATAAACACAATGGGTAAGCCCTGGCTGGTATGGCTCAGCTGGCTGTAGTGCCGTCCCATAAACTGAAAGGTCACAGGTTCGATGCCCAGTCAGGGCACGTGCCTAGGTTTCGGGTTTGGTCCTCAGTCGGGGCATATGCAGGAGGCAACAGATAGATGTTTCTCTCTCACATCGATGTCTCTCTACCTCCCTTCCCCTCTCTCTAAAATCAATAAGCATGTCCTTGGGTAAGGATTAAAAAAATGAGTAAGATTCTACTCCTATTTCTTAAGAGTTTACGGCCTACCAAAAAACAGGGGGAGATACTATACTGACCATTTATTAAATGCCTAGTGTATATTGAGTGTTACACATGCCCTACATTCAATTTTCAAATGAACACATGGGCACAGTGAATACGGTCACACAGTTCTACAGACAACTATAATCCATGGGGTGGGGGCAGGCCCAGCCGGGAGCCGGGGAGCTCAGAAGGAAAGCGCAGATACAGCCAGGAGTCAAGAGCAGAGCGATGGAGAAGCAGCATTTCAAGAAAGCCAACATGTATGGGTAGAATTTCTATAGGCAAGAAGGCTGGGTCACCCTGTCACAGTCTCCCAATTCTACCTGACGTGCCCTTGATATATGGCCCTGCTGGCCACCCTAGGTCACCTGCTACCAAGGAGACTCCCGCTCACTGCACTGTGCCTCTCAGTCTTGCTCAGGGCACGGTAACTCCTAAATGCCTCCCTTCTGAATATAGACAGCCCCAGCTGTGCCCCACTGCCCTATGGTTCCTGCCCGGCTACAGAGCTCCACCCGGTCCAAAGCACTCACCCGCCTAGAAGCACATCTGCGCCAACCACTGTGAACCTGCCGACCAGGCCGCACTTGACTGCGGCCTCTGAAAAAGGCTCGGAGCTGCTGGAAGCACCGGGAGAAATTACTCCCCAAAACCCAGCAGGTTTGGGGAGCTCAGTGTTTCCCAGATGCTGGTGGTCAGGTGATTAAAAAAAAAAAGTCTCATTCCAGTGTCTTCTTGGATAGGAGACATCTATCTCCTGAGGAGACAAGGATGGATGATTATACTCTTTGCCTCCAGCAGAGAATGGAAGCTGATGTTTTACCCATCGCCGAGTGCAATGCCAGCTACCCTGCTGCATGTTTTAATACATTACTTAATTCTCTGATCAGCCTGTGAGGTAGGGGCTATCACCGTCCCATTTTACAGATGGGGTTACAAACGCAAATAGCTTGTCCTAGGTCACCTTATGCCTCGGCAGCATGATGTGCTATCTGTCTCTAGTGCCTGTACTCTTAACCTCTGTGGTGAGGTGACCAGCACTGTTTTGGAGATCAGCCCTGGTTGTCCCCTGGTCTGGATACCATTGAGCAGTGCGCAGCCCGCACAGCTGTTTTCGGTGGCCTACCTGGTTCTGGGAGCCCAGGGCCTGTGGCCTGGAAACAGAATTCTACAAACTTTATCATATTTTGCCAAGTATAATGCACACCCACATTTTTGTGCACTCTCTACATGGGATTATTATACCCGTTATTATATCCATGGTAGGTAATCACTGTCCCCATGTTTAATGTGCATCCATAGTTTTCCCTCAAAATTTTGGGCAAAAAAGTGTGCACCATACATGGCAAAATATGGTACTCTGTATCTAAATCAAGGCATGTTCTCAAACCTCTTCACGATCCTATTGCTTGGTCATGTGGCACAGTGAACTGGAAGGCAACCTATCGTGAGTGCGAATCATTATCCAAACATCACAAAGATTCCTCTTTATTGGCTGGGGGGTCATTTTCGGCTCTCAGATATTTGCCCAGGGCTCTCTGAGACAGCCCAGCCATTTCCTGAGTCCCTGACTGGCTGGCCCGCTGCACTTAGTCTTGGTAGTGGATGGGGTGTGAAGCCATTCCCAATGTCAGTGCAGCAAAGAAACTCAGAGGTCACTGGGTAAAAGCCTTACCTCCCCCTGAAAGCCTGAGAGGTGAAGTGTGGTGCTCAAGATCACACAATAATGGTGCCGGGGCAGAACGCAGGCCTCCTAATGCTGGGCCGAGCGTTCTCCAACCACCTGGAGACCCATGAGGAAGTGCTGCCCACACAGGGAGCGACCTCGTGGTGGCCAAGTCAGTAGGATCACTATCTATGGGGGCAAAATCCCCAGGCATGTGTCCAGTTTGGAATCAAATAGGTGCTAAATAAGTCTGCAGCTTTAGCACGCAGCCAAGATGTGAATGCAGGAGCTCTCTCCGCAAGAAGGAGAGATCCCAGGCATTTGTTGGAAAGGAAGCCAGGAGGAAGCCATCTGTGAGCTGGCAATGGCTCACTCGGAAACCCCAGTCCAAACTGCAGCACACAGACCCCTCCATGGTATTCTTTTCAGAAGGGTTTTCCTCTCGAAAAGGTGAAAGACAATTGGATTCTGATGAAACATTTAAACTCTGTCCAGCTGCTTCTCTCCCTAGAAATTCCAAAACCAAAACCAAGTACAAATGGGCTGTCTGGAGAGGAAGGAGCATGGCCTACGATGGAAGACTGGTCAATGTCTTCTTTTATCAGGGAGTCTCTGCCCCAGCCCTGCTCGAGCCAGGCCCACAGGGCAGAATCTCCCTCACAGCTGAGGCACCAAGTGCCTCCCCAGGATTAATGTGCACCTTGTTTGAGAAGAGGGTATTTCGTCTGGAGAGAGGAACACGCAAACTCCACCAGACGGATGAAAACAGCCCTGGCGAGGCTGTCTCCCCGGAGGAGGGTCCTGCTGGAGGACACAGCTCTGCTGGTGGGCAGAGCTGGTTCCCTTCCGGGCAAGAGGGACCCTCACTTTCTGCCTTCTGCAAAGATAACTCGCTACTTTTCCACTGCTTTCTGGGTGCTTCCGGGGAGCACGCTGCCTGAGGTTGCAGCTCTGGGAGGATGGGTCTGAGCACCTGACATCCCGGAGGCAGAGCCGGGGACTTGTCCGCTCCTCTCCTGGTCCCTGTGCCCACCTAAGCCAAGCCGCCGCTGCGTCTCTTCCCGTGAAGGCCTCTTAGCCTGTCTGTCATTTCGGCTCCTGCTCTGGCCGCCACAGCACACTGTTCCCAGCGTTCGTTGGAGAAAACTTCTTCCCTGCTAAAATCCCTCCGATGGCTTGTAGTCATCTTTACATCCATCAAACCCAGACTTCTTCCTGTGGCCTCGCCTACCTCGGCACGGTCCCTCCTTCCCACCCCCCACCCCTCCCCCAGCCCCGCTCATGAACTTCTGGTCACAGTGGTCCTCTTTCTGGATCTCCAACGACTCACCGTTGCTGCAAAGCATCTGCACTGGCTCTTCCCTCCTGATCCCCGTGCGGCTGACTCTTCCGACTCAGAGCCCGGGAAGCACGGTGAACACCGCTCCCTAAAACCCATGCCCGTCTATCATAAAATATGCCCCCCAATTCATTGCTAGTAGTCTTTTTAAAGAGTGACGCTGCAGCCCTGGCTGGTGTGGCTCAGTGGATTAAGCGCTGGACTGCGAACCAAAGGGTCGCCCGTTCGATTCCCAGTCAGAGCACATGCCTGGGTAGCAGGCCAAGGCCTGGGTGTGGGGCACTCGAGAAGCAACCAACCATGATGTCTCTCTCCCTTTCTTTCTCTCTCCCTTCCCCTCTCTCTAAAAATAAATAAATAAAATCTTTAAAAAAAAATGACACTTCATTCCCCTTCCCTGGATTGTGGGCTGCACCCAGTGCCTCCATGCTAATGAAAGTGATGGGTGAGACTTCGGGAGACAAGGTCATGGCTTCCTTCTTGCTCGATCTCCAAAATCTCTAGTGTCAGGGGCAGCTGCGACATGTCAGGAGATCACCCAAGTGGCCCCATGGAGAGGGCCACGTGGCAAGGAATTGAGCCCTCACATCGCTACCCGGTATTAACTTGCTGCACGAACATAATATGCTACCTTGGAAGCAGCCCCAGCAGCCCCTGCCCATGACGTGACTCCAGCTTCAGGAGAGCCACTGAGCTAGAACTGCCCAGCTAAGTCTGGTCGTGACCTATGGAGCCTGTGTGAGATCATAACAATGACTGTTTCAAGCTGCTAAGTTCTGCGGCAACTAGGTATGCAGGAATAGGAAACTACGACAACATATGTGCCTTGAGCAACATCTCACATGTAGCTGAATGCATTTCCCCCAAGCATCCACCTGTGTCACTACCACCCAGATTAAAATACGAATGCTTCTAGCACCTAGAGGCTCCCTGGGCTCCTCCTGATCCAATCCCCTCCCCCAAAGTGACCATTACTCTGACCTCTCTTTCCAGAGATTAGTTTTGCCTGTTCTTGAACTTTAGATAAACAGAGTCACACAGTACAGTCTCTCATGTCTGGTTTTTACGCCGTATCATATCTGTGGGGTTTTCCAGGCTAGTGCATGTGGCAGTGTTCTTTTTCACTGCTGTGTAATATTCCACAGCATGACCCATCACCTACCCTGCTTTCTTTTCTCCCCAGCACTGTCCTTCTCTGAGCTTACTGACCTATCACCCTCGAGAGAAGATGAGCTCTCAGAAGAAGGCTGCTCCTGTCACTTTGCCCTCTGCTGTTTCTTTCACAAACAGGGCAGTGTCATCCACACGACAGGTGGCCAATGAAAATGTGTGGAATAAATGAACTCCACCGCATCAGCATCTCTGCCACCCGGTAACCCCCTCAAGGGGGCACCCAGGGACTTGTAAGTTTTTAGGCAAAGGAGAAAGCTCAGATTGCTCACCCGTGTCAGTCTCTGCACTAATCGTGTTTGGCGCCTGGGGGGCAGATCCTGAGCTGATCTGACCGTTTATCCTCCAGTGCTTGTGGGAACGTTGATGTCGTGATAACAATAACAACGACACACAGAGTTGTGCGCGGCTATCTTCCCTGGCAGCGCACAGTACCTATTGTATGAGTTCATGGGAACAAAACGTTTTCCCCAGTGGGACCTGCCACCAGCCTGCCTTTCCTGAGCAGGAAACCTGCCGGGAGCGGGAGGCTCGTCTTACTGTGACTGCCTCCTAGACCAGCCCCCCCGAGCCGGTCTTCTAAAATGTTACGAGGATTATGCGGAATTAAATTTAATAGTATATTTTATTTAACTGAACAGATTCAAAATGTTTTAGTTTCAACATAGAACCAATATAAAAATCCTTAAAGACATATTTTGCATTTTTAAATACTCAGTCTTGGAAGTCAGGTGTGTATTTTTACAACCGCAGTGTTTAGAGCAGGGCAGATGCTTGACAGCCACAGGTGGCTTGGGGCCACTGGACGGGAAAGCACAGGTCCAGACCGATGGTGTGTGTGTGTGTGTGTGTGTGTGTGTGTGTGTGTGTGTGAGAGGACAGCTCACACGGACGTCTGGGCTTACCCGATATTGACACTCACGGAGCTAATCTACAGGAGCATTTTCTATGTGCCAGGTACCAAGTACTCCACATGCATCAACCCAGTCAATTCTCCCAACAGCCTCATGAGGGAGGAGTAACTATTAAACCCGTTTCATTGAAAACATAACTGAGGCTGAGAGGAGTCACATGGCTTACCTAAATTCATACAGCTTCTAAGTGGCAGAGCTGGGATTTGAACCTGGCGAGTCTGGCTCCAGAGCCCACCCTCTTAACCACTACACTGATGGTCTCACAGTGACTTCCAGACTTCCAATGACTGCTAGGGTAGCTGTGCTGCCCCCATAGGCGAGAAAGCTGAGGCTTGGAGGGACACAGGCCATCCACAGGATGGTGCAGGGAGCCAGAGGCGGTGCCGAAGCCTGAGCTCAGGTTGTGGGCTCCAAGTCCACAGCTCGCTCCTTCCGGGCGGGGGTCCTGTCTCTACTGAGTCCCTGGGAAGGTCAGGAGGGACAGGTCCACGGGGGAATGGTCCTTTATGGCTGTAAAGTTACAAGGCCCCCAGGACCTCGGGAGCCACAAATCAGGTTTTGAAGTCAGGCAGGGCAGTCGCTTTTGCATCACCAGAAGCAAGGTGCTGCAGCGACTGGCATGGGAATGCTTCCTTAGGGGTAGTGAGAGGAATAGGTGGTGGGATCCAAGGAAGCCCCATGTGCCCCACAGGGCAAGGCTTCTCATCCGAAGCTCTCAGACAGCGGCCCTTATTCTGAAATTCCATTTTTGATCTTAAAACCATTTGCCCATGCATTTATCCATCCATTTATTCACAAACACCCACTGAATGCCTCTTTTGTGCCTGGAATTCAGCCATGGTGACCAAGCCCAACATGGCCCCTGTCCTCACTGAGCCAACAGCCCAGTGTAGAAAACACCAGTGAACACATTTCTAACTGCAGTACAGTACGTCTTAAGTGTGACGAGAGAGGCCAGTTGGAGGGGGTAAGAAGGATCTAGCACTGGTCAGAAAGGACTTTTCTGAAGTGTTACCATTTAAGCTGAGATGAGGCTTTGGCCGAAATGAACCTGGGGAGCTGAGGGCGGGGGGAAAAGAGAGGGTGTTCCAGGTCAAGGAGCCCTCGGGGGAGCCCTGGGAGCCTGTGGCCCCCAGCCGGGCCTTGACTGCCTGATCTGCAACTGGGGATGGTAACGGAATCCTCTGGAGGGTGCGGCGGGGCTGAACAATGGTATGTAAGGTGGCTGAGCTCTACAATGTTCCAAACGCTGTTCGGGTTCCCTACGTGAGCCACTCATTTCCTTCTCCCCAGACCCTGAAAGGAAGCGTCTATTATTGCCTTCATGTTCAGTATGAGATCGAAGCTCAGAGAGGAGAAGTAATTTTCCCAAGGTCACACAGCTAGGAAGCCCCAGAGTCAGGTTCTGAACCCAGGCAAGCGCTTCCGCAGGGCCCGCGCTCGGGTGTACAATCGGCAGCTGGGGTAAGCTGAAGGGAGGGTGCGTAGATGGGCAGCCGCACTGGGGAAGGCAGCGGGAGGAGACAGGTTCTAAGGTGAAAGGAGGAGCAGGCCTAGGGTGGCTCAAGGGCTGGGCTGCAAATTCCGGGAGGGCAAGGATTCACCTCTGCTCTCTACCATCTCATCTCCAGTGTCTGGCACATAGTAAGTGCTCATTAAATGCGTGTGGACTTTCTTCCTTCAACGCCCTCCCCCACCCCCGCCCCGAGGGAAGGGACCTTGATCTATCTTGTTCACTTCTCTGTCATCAGAGCCTAGAGCAATGCCCGACACACAGCAGGTCCTCAGTGAGTGTTTGCAGAAGGAAGAGAGGAAGGAAGAAGGGAGGAAGGAGGACGGGAGGGGGAGGAGAGAATCCAGAGGGTCACAAAGCCTCAAGCATCGTTTCCTATGACTTTAGGTTGAGAGGGACTTGATCCTAATTACCTGCAGAGAAGAGGCGGCTGAGAGGGAGGGCAGAAGAAACAGATGGAGATGAGAGAGGAATGAGCCAGAAGGAAAACTTGAGGACAGAAGTCAGGTGAAGGGACCACTCTCGGGGGCTCCATTTCTTGTCCTGAACACAAACCAAGGATGCCCAACACTTGGGTGAGGAAAGGAATGTAAAATTCTACCTGCAGTGGTTCTGAAGATTTGGTCCTTCTTACCAGAGACCTTGTGGCTACTTGGCCCCTGTTGGAAATCGTGGCTCACAGCCAGGCCTCAGCCTCCCTCCCTTGGCCTCATGAGGGAAGCCTGGCTATGGGTTCCATGCCAGAGGGTCCCCACCAAGCAGAGGCCGGGATGAAAATCCCTCCAGTGGGTGATGTGGGCAGGACAGGCTAAAGGCTATCTTTCCCCCTGGACCTGTTTCCTGAGGGCCCCCCAGCTCGTGATTATAGACCAACTCTCCCCCCAGGGCCTCGGCACAGCGACCCCCTCTGAGAGCATGTACATGTTCCCCACACAGCACCAGCCCCGCAGAGGAGTGACAATCAGGATAAGCCACACACAGCACTGCGCCCTGGTGGCTGAGAATGGATAGCACTAGGTCACAGCTAGTAACCTTTGGCACAGCCTCGACTTTCCCTTCTAGGGACCGAGAATCACTTCAGCCAGTGTCTGCCTGTCAGTCCTTCTTGTCTCTCTGTCTCACTCTATCCACACATCAGTGGCTTAGATGACAAGGCTCTTCTGAACACTCAGCCAGTTGACATTCTCATGCAAAAGATGCTCTTTGAAGTTGTGAATTTTCAGGACCTTGTGATGAATTCCCTTTGCTACAAATTCTTGGAAATGAGCTCTTGTCTGGGGCCAAATAAGTATTCTTTCTGCTTTGTGTCCCGTGACTGCAGGTCTCTGCCCTTCCCTGGGCTTATGCCAGTTTGTCCCTGCTTTCAGAATCACTGACTGGAGACTTACTTCATGCTCCTTTGTATCCATGACCATATTGTACCCATTTAAGGAGATGCCATAGTTAATGCCTCATTAATTTGTATTCCTATTTTATACATAGGTACACTGAGGCTTGAAGAGGTTAAATAACTTGACAAAGGTCACAGTATTAGTTCATGTTCTCCCTGTCTTCCCCAAGGGGCTGAGGGCTAAGTCTTGGTTCCATGAGCAAACTGGGGGACCACCACAGGGGTCAGTGCAAATGGGAGATATGCGAAGATGGTTGCCAGAAGTTGGACAGGATTTTAAGAGGGGATCTAAGCCCACTGATCATGAAGCAGGCAGCGTTGCAGAAACAGGACACTTCCCTGGAGGATCTCAAAGCATCCCACTCACTTCATCTTTCCCAAAGGGCTGGAGTCGAGGGACTCACACGCTGTCACTACCTGGCAGCTAGACCCAAGGAGAACTGAGAAATGAGCAGAGGGCTGAAGTCGGAACCTGAGCATCAGAAATGCTCCGGGTCCTGCTGGGTGGCCACGTGATGCAGGTACTCAGAACTCCACAGCCTTCCCCGGTGCAGACACTCACTAGATGTGTGTCACTTCACCCATCATCCAGCCGACCTAGGCCTCCAGGCACCTCTCTCTAATCACGTGGCAATTACTCCCATCTCCACTAATATCTTGGGGGTGTTCTGAGGCTTGGGGGATATTCCACTGAGCGCTGCATTTGAAGCACTTGTAAGCAGAGCATTAAAAAGTTAATTATTCTACCAGATCATTATTGATTTGCTCTAGTGACCTCTGGTGGTCTGGCTGGTTCTCCCCCTGTGGTCCACACCTCACGTACCACATCCTGTTTATGCACCCGACGCTCTCCTGTCTGCACGTCTCATGGCTCTGGAATCCAAAGATGTGGGCCTTGAGTGTTGACTACGGCACTCATCAGAGCTGGGCGACTCACCTAGCTTCTGGTTCCTTATCTGTAAAATGGGCTGAGTCTCTATCCCCAGGCTCGCCGAGCTGTGTGAGGTGCAGATGAGCTGAGGTTCGCAAACTCTATAGGGTGTGGGAATGTGACAAAATGATGTGGCTCTGATTTTTTTTTTTTTTAACATTTCTAGGTTCATTCCAAACCCTCTGATGTTATGAGAAAAAAAATACCATATATACTCTCAGGGTTCTTGGCACCCATAGGTTCCTGAGTAATCATTGCCACTCCTCCTCAAGGCCAGCTTGCAAGCAGAAAGACACAAACAGTCAAGCTTCCTGCACAACTGCCCCATCCAGGGTCCTTTATCCTCCTGAGCAGGACTGTGTGCGCGTTTAATTACAGTGAGCAACTGTTTGCTTTGCAGAATTGTTTATACCCAAAGCTATGAAAGATGTAATAAAAAGAAAAATCTATGCTTTTAAAGTACCGCAAGAGTTCATCTTTCCTTCCCTATTTTCTGATGTCTCCCCGGGGGCTAGCCTCCCACCCGTGTCCCCCAGAACCCTGTCGGCATACACTCCCCCAGGCAGGACATGTCCCTGCCATCCCTAAGGGGCTGCTTCCCCGCGCAGGAAACCGCCCCAGACAGAACTGATTGCACCACCCCTGAATCCCCACCAGAGGGACAGTGGGCATCCAGCCAGCAGAGACCTGCAGGGGACAAATTGTGACAGTGTCCTCACCCATCCCAGTGTGAGAATGGCAGGAAATGGAGGGGCATCAGGGATCCACTTTGCACAGCTGGGGAAAATGAGGCCCATGGAGGAAAATTTTCATAAGTCCACCAACAGAGGTGGCGTGAGATTAGGGGGTGGAACAAAGCTGCTCTGTGCCACCTCCAGTCGTTTCAGCCTGAAGGCCTTTCAAAGACCTACAGGGCTGTCCTGTGGAAGTGGCTGTGGGTGAGCAAGCTGTCAATGAACGCTTGTGACCAAGAGTGGCTGGATCTTTTTTCCAAGGCCATGCACTGGGTAGAGGGTTAGAAGGTTCTGTCCAACTCCAGGGCAGGGGGTCTCTGAGTCTTTGGCAACTGAACTGAGACACAGGCAGGAAGCACAAGGCTTGATGTGCAGGAAGAGAGGCTGCGGAAGCTGAAGCCTCCAGAGACCTCCAAAGCATCTGGGTGCCCACTTCTCCCACCCCAACCCCTGACTAAGGGTTCAGAAGGGCACATACCAGGATGTCCAGGCAGGCGGCCTTCAGCAGGGTGATTTGGTCTGCGATGGTCAAGCTGGTGAAACCTGGGAGACGTTTAGCAAACTCCACGATCTTAATAATGCACTTGGTGGCCAGTTCACTGAATTTGTCCCAGAGGCCCAGGTCCAGTCGGACTCGATGGTCGGCACTGGAATTCTAAGAGGGAGAGAAAACACCATAGTTTCGGGGGAGTCCAGTGGAAGGCGGGAAACTCAACACATTTCCTGTTAATGTGCTGGCACTTCGGTCTTTGACTAGGGAGCTCCCTGGCAGGATGGCTGAGTTTTCTCCCGTACCACTGGATCGTTAAATTACAGATAAGGGGAATTTCTCTGTGCAATTATTCCAGCTAATACATGAAGAAAGAGTAATGGAATGAGGAGTCACCATGTTATAACTCTGATGAATTAATGGTTCTAGGCATTGACCATCAGTGGTTACTATTATCTTAAAAAGAGGCTGTCTGCCATCTGGGTGTCCTGATGGAAACACATACCAACACCTATGAAACAATCAAGCCAGAATCACAGTGAGCCTCTAGCTCTAACTACAGGAAATCCGGGAGATGGAGGAACCTGCTACGCTATGCTTTTGGGGATGTGACTGTCAACATCCAGGACGTGGGAGACCCCATAAAACCAACAAACTGGCTTCTTCAACAAATACATTGCAAGGGGAATAACTAATTAGAAAGAGAAACCTATAGATTAAGGGTGACTCTACCCAGATGCTCATTAACTGATGAATGGATAAATGGGGACATAGATGGGGTGCTAGTCAGTAGTGATGACAAAACAATCACCAATACACGCTACCACGTAGACGAACCACAAAAGTATCACGCTCAGTGAAAGAAAACAGACACAGAAGCCTACACACAGAATGATTCCATTCATATGACATTCTGCAAATGGCAAAACTACAGTGACGGAGCTCAGATCAATGAATTCCAGGTAGGGGACGGTTGAGCACGAAGGTGTGCAAGGGAACTTCGTGGCCCTGGCTGGTGTAGCTCAGTGGATTGAGCACCAGCCTATGGGACAAAGGGTCGCTGGTTCCATTCCCCAGTCAGGGCATATGTCTGGGTTGTGGTCCAGGTCCCCAGTAGGGGGCGTGCGAGAGGCAGCCACACATTGATGTTCCTCTCCTCTCTTTCTCCCTCTCTTCCCCTCTTTCTAAATATATATAAAATCTTTTTTAAAAAAAGGGGAGACTTTGTGGAGGGATGGAAACGGCCTACATCTAGTGACATATGTGAGGAAATGACATATGAGGAAAACTGTGACATGTATATGAGGGAATTTGATATATCGAGGTGTTATTTTTATTTCAGAAGGAGTAAGACAGCATTAAATTTTGTTTGCAGAAGTGTCTGTCATTTATGACACATTAAAAATTTACAGACAAAATAAGATGTTTGTCATTTTCTTTCAAATAATATGCAATAGATAGAGTGTGTATAGGGGTGGATAGGTGATGGAAACAAGGTTGGCTGTGGAGGAATCATGGGTGTTTATTATTCTATTCTCTCTGCTTTCATACTGTTTGCAATTTTACATAATAAAATAAAAAGTAAAAGCGCGACAACGTTAAAGAAAACCTAAAATACTACAACCACCGCAAAGTTTGGGCTCTCAGAGGTCCTCAGTGTTGTGTTGTCCATATGAACGCCACACACGGCGCTCCCTGTCCCACCGCCAGGCCCAGGCTTCCGCGGAGAGGCAGGGCCAGGCTCTGCGGGCATGTGCGCGTGGCGCAGCGGTGCGGGTGGCGCAGCGGTGCGGGTGGCGCAGCGGTGCAGCGCAGAGAGGCTCATGCGGGGCCGCTCCTCGACACGGCAGCCGCCCTTCCCTGTCCTTCCCGGGAAGGACCAGCCTCCTCATCCCTCAGCAGCTTCCATTCAGGACCCGAGGCCCAGGTGCCTGCTGGACCCCGCATCTCTGACGGCCACAGAATATTCCAGGGGAACCCTTCCTCTCATCCCAACAGAAGGTCAGTCAATTTCAGTCCAAACCGCTGCACCTACTGGTTGGGTTCCGGCGTCCAATCAAATACTCCTCCTCTTGTTCACTTATTCAGTTCCCTCTTCCTTCCCCTCTCTTTGTCCTTTGAATGTTTCCGGAGCCACCTCCACATAGCCAGGGGCTGGGGTATAATGGCTGAACACAGCAGACAGCCTCCACCCTTAGCAGGCTTAGGGGGAAGTACCTGCTGCTTTCGGAGCCTTAGCAGGGCAGCCCCCAACCCCCAGCCCTCACTCCTCGCCTCCGAACCCCACAACCACGTGGGCAAGAAGAGGCCATTAGTTTCACTGTAAGATGTGGCACGTTCATCTTCGGCGAGGTGACTTGCCAAGGGAGGGCTGGAAGTGGATCCCAGGTCTACTTGATCCCCAACGCTGGCCTTTTTCCCTACTTGGCTGACAAATGTAACCTCTTGCAAGTACTCTCCGCTCTTCACATCTCAGTCTCTCCATCTATAAAGAGCGATGCATTTCTGCAAAGGCTGCTGGGAAGAGTAAGTAGGGTCCCAGAGGGAAGGATGCAAATAGTGCCTGGTGTGTTCTGGGGGTCTGAATAGTGTTGGACCCCTTTCCTCATCACCGCTCCTGCCCTCCGCATGGCTGGGGGGTTCAGACCACAGCAATGACTGTCTTCTTTGCTGTCCTGCAGAGGTAACACAGCCAGCAACATCCCCATACTGCCCCACTCTACTGCCCATTATAGGCCTCAACCTATCTTTCTTCATTTAATCAGTAAAGAGGATGCTCACAGCACACACAGGAACTAGACCACCACTAAGAATTTGGCAGGAATTACTGAACGTCTCAGCGTTTGGGTAGAACCGCACTCCAAGACAGTGGTTTTGACTTTGTTTTTGTTTTCTTTTCTTTCTGAAATCTCCAGCGGGATTGCTGGCGTGGATGGAGTGTTAACGGCCATCTTGCATCTCTGTCTTCCGGCCATCCTCTCTGTTCTGCCTCCGGAGGCCGTTTGGGGGACTGGTCCTCCTTCCCTCTCAGCCCTTGGGCTTCGGTGGGAGAGGGGGGGCAGTAGAACCCTCTCAAGTGCAGGGAGGGCACTTAACTCTGGTCTGGCTAATCGGAGCGGTCTCTCCTCCTGCTATAGTGATTGGATCGGAAAAGAGCAGGTAACCCAGAGCTGGCCAATGAGGCTTAATTCTGAGACTTTGGCTGGAGTAACTGGGGACGCAAAGCTTTCTGTAAGTGAGGGTTGCCAGGGGTTTGCAGGGGCCACCAGGTGGAGGAGGCCTCCCTAACAGCTGAGGCAACTCAGAGGAAAGCCGAGAAGAACCACGGAGAGAAAAACAGTGACCCTGTCCTAAAGATACTGAGCTGCTGGATCCAGTGATGCCTGAGTCATTCGAGGAAGTTTTTTGCTTTTGTTTTTTCTTTAAATCGAAGTTGACTTGAGTATGGTTTCTATCACCAGCAACAGGAAGAATTCTGAGTAATGTGCAGTTATAGCTTAAGATGATTTAGGTCTGAGAGATTCACATTCTTCCCCCACCCCACCACAATGTGTCAAGACTTAGAGAAGAGGTCCCCACTGCCACCATCATAGTCTGAGCCGCCATCACCTCCTGCCTGGATCATTGTAACAGCCTTCTCACTCCATCCTGGCCTCCTTACAGACTAATCTTACCAAAGGACTAAAGGAAACCCTTTGAAACACAAGCCAGGACAAGTCACTGTACTGCTGCTTAAAATCTCCCATGATTTCTCACTCAGACTAAAAGTCAAAGTCGTTTCGATGGCCTGCAAGGCTCTCCCAGCTCTGGCTCCTGCTCTCTGATCTCGTCTCCTCCCACTTTCTTCCCGGCTTACTTGCCCCGGCTACACAGGTCTCCCAGCTCTCCCGGGACAAGTGGGGCATGCGCCTGCCTCAGGGCCTTTGCACTGGCTGCTCCCTCCACTGGGACTGTTCTTCCCCACACATCTGTAGGATGCCCTCCCTCGCTCCTTCAAGTCTTTGCTCATCACCTTCTCCGAGGCCTCCCAGACTGCTCTACTGAAAATTATAGAACCCTCATACTGACTAGAACAGAAAACATAAATGTGAATTTTCAAAAAAACCTAGTACTTAACCTTCTTTCTACCTGGAAATTCTGTGTTCTCTATCTTCATTTCCTCTTCATTCTCACTTTTCTACATCTACTTAAGGTTTACTGCCTCTACCATGTAAGAACTAAGTGAGCTGTTGAAGTTTAAGATGAATGTGGTATGAAAATATAGGTTTTCTTCCAAAACTTTATCACAGCCCATAAAAGTAATGAAATTGGGTATATGAGGTAGAATTTAAAAAAGAAAATTGTTCACTTGAATTTATTTTGAGGTTGATATTCACAAACTATAACCTGATAGACTATGTTTTTTTTAAAAAGGAATGGGCAACTCTCAGTATTTTATTTGTAATTTGGACTTCTGAAAAATTTCTCTTTACACATGTAAAATTATACCATTTTTCAGGGGAAGAAAATAAATACTGCCTTATATCCTCAATTACACTATAAGTAGCCTATGTTTTTGGATTTTCAATATATGTTCTGCTCACGTGATGTTGTATACCATCTTAGCCATGTATAACGCACACCCACGTTCCTGTGCGCATTATACAATGGATTATTATACCCATGGTATATAATAGTTATACCCATGCATATCGCACATCCTTATTCTTCCCTCAAAAATTTGGACAAAAAACTATGCATTATACATAGCAAAATATGGTATGTTTTCCTTAATGTCATGTAATAACTTCTACTTTTCAACAGATACCGGTATTTCCTGTACTGAATTTAAGGAAGAAAAAACCATTTCAAGATTAGAAGAAGTAAAAGATTATTGATAAAGAACTAAATATGTAATTAAACAGAATTTACTTTCAGCCTCCCACACCAACGAAAAAAGAAAATGGCAGAACCCCCTACCCGTGCCCTGCACATGCCCCCATCCTGTTTCACATTCTCAGCACTGATCTCCTAACACACCCCACCATTCACTCATTACACGGGGGCTTCTTCTCTCGTCTTTCATTGCGGAATTGTCAGGGTCCATGACAGTGCCTGGTATATAGCAGGTGCTCAAAAAAATATTTGAATGAATGGATGAGTGAATGAAGTTCCTGCCAGTCCTTGCTTGTTTAAAATGATGCAGAATAACTAATGCTTTGAGGATGAGGCTCTCCTGGGCAGTGGCCCCTGCTGCCTCCAAAGGTAGAACCGAACCATCCAAGGAAAGGCAAGACACCCTGGGCCTGGCGCTTGGCATGGCACGGGGCCTCTGACAAATGCATGAGGGGGACCTCCCAAAAAACCCAGGAATTATCTTCTGGAGGGCAGGCTCCTGGTAGCACAGGCTCCCCTGCCAGGTGCGTGTCCTAGGAACCCATCTGTATCAGTGCACCAGCTGCCATTGTCATGAGAGGCTGTGTTCAGCTTCGGTGAATTTTTTTGGAAGACTCTTTCAACACATTTGCCCACTTCATGGTGGGTGACTTATGAGTGCCCTGCCCACGCTGCGCTGAGTGTTCAGTAGTTTCTGACCAACACCAGCATGAACGCCATACCCCACCCTCCCTATTCACCCAGTCTCACCCCGAGCAGATTATTTTTTTGGGGGGGGTTCCCCAAAGGAAAAAATCCTCAAAGGGAAACGTTTTGCTGATGTGGAAGAGGTGAGACAAAAAATGGCAGAAACATTAAAAGGCATTAAAATTAACGAGTTTAAAAACTGTTCTGAGCAGTGGAAAAAACATCTCCATAGGTCTGTTGCATCAAATGGACAGTACTTTGAGGGTGACCAAAGTTTAAACATGTAAGAAAAAGTACACAATTTTTTAATAAATAAATTCCATTTTGGGGGGTCCCCCCTTGTGAGTAGTCAGTTAAGGGTATTAGGTATCCCAATGGATGTTTTTAGTTCCTCACCTCAGTGGAAACCAGTTCATAGAATCAATAGAACTAGCTATTGTTTTTAATGTTGGTGAGGAAAGCCAGAAAGAAATATTTGCATAAGGGATGCCACAGAGGCCCGAAAAAGCCTGGTGGCCAACGTTGCCTTCTGCAACATTCTTTGCGGAAAGTAGGCATGCACCCTCCAGATTTATTGCCTTCCTTCCTCAAGGACCTTGGTGGAATACAGTGCACTCAGGGGAACGTAAGATCAAGATGTGTGCCATTCGGGCTCTAATTAAATTTAATAGGCAGTTTATCCGGTTCAGAGGAAGACGTGATCAAGAGGGACAGAGAGGCGAGCCTACCGCGGGAAATCATTTTAAAATGCAGGATCCATCTGGGAAAAAAGACATTGCCCCAACCCAGCAAGTGTGAACAAAATCTTCATCAGCAACATATGAGGTTACTTCATCACGCACAGGGCGGAGAGGGAGAAGCCTGCCGCACCTTCTATTACAAATAATGCACGGCAGTCTTAACGGCATGTAAATCTCACTTGCTATTATGCAAACTGAAGGGAAGAGGCAGTTAATAAAACACAAAATAACCTGGTGTTTTATTAGGCCAGGTGCTGGATTCATAGGCACGAGGTTTAAAATGGCTTATATATTATCTTCCAGCTGTGGCAGATCTAGAGCGTGGCTTGGTTTGGTCGGTAATGAAGGCGATTATAGGGAGCACGGAAGAAGCGTGGGTTTTCTGCAGTCTTTCTGAAACAGGGTGGAGGGGGAGAGGGAGGCGAGGAGACTGAGACATGGCGAGCCGAGGAAAGGCCCCTGTTGGCAGCTAGGGAGAAGCAGTGCCAAGGCAGAGAGGCAGGCCTTCCCCAAACTCACCATCCTGCCTTCAACCTGTAAGGAGGCCCACTTCGGGCAGGAGCCCCAGCTGCCTTCCCAGGATGCTGTGCAGCAGGGGCCCCGGTGGAGGGCACACCCTGAAGCCCGCCCCGCGCAGGGCCGTCTTTAGCAGCTGAAAACCCCAGCCCCGCTATGGAGCCCACTTAAATGGCCATTTTTGTCCTGCAACTGAATCCCTTTCTTGCGCAGAGCTTTTGTTCTTCCTTAAATGTGCCTCTGGAGTTCCAGAAGCCATCAGTGGCTCCTCACGGCAGCTGAGACCACCCTGAAAGCTAGCGTCCTCTGCCATCACATGCTGTGTTTCTGACTGGCCTTACTCTCAGAACAAGACCCATAAATACAGGAGGAGTCACCAGGGTCTCCAAAATCCCACCTGCGGCAGCTGCTGGGCGCTACCGTGGTTTCATCAGGGCTGCTGCTTGTTCCTTTTCAGCTAAAGAGGAACATATATTTCTTAAAAGGAAGAAAGAGTTAAGGTTCCCTGGGGACAATGGGCACATCCACTGGGGTGGCCTCCTTCCCTTGGCGTGAGGTTTCCACCCGTTGTCCATCCTGAGAGGCTGGTGCCCTTTCAAATTCTATCTGCAGATGGTTCCCATCCCCCACATTCTACCTCTCCATTTTATGTGGTTCTCACGAAACGACCCCTTCCTCGGGCTAACCTCAACCAGGCACTGTTTTGAGTGCTTCCCAATGGACTCCCTTTAATTCCCACAACGCCCTCATGAGCTGGGTGCTACTGTCCTCCCATCTGGCTGACTGGAGGCTGAGGCCTCCAGCAGCTGGTACGAGATGCCCCAGCGGTTCGGTGGAGGGCACAGGATCCACACGAGATGGCCGGGCTCCTGCATCCGCCTTCCTCTCGCACTTGTGTCATCACGGGTTCTCCTTCCCGGCCCGAACTTTCGGTGTCTTAAGACCTGTTGTAGCATTTGTGATCTCCCTCCTAGTTGGGAGTTCTGGATGCTTTCCAGAGGGAGTAGAAAGATACCCAGCCTCGCTAGGAAGAGAATGTCATCTGCCAGGCCAGCATCTCTTTGTGGTCAATCAACATATATCCAGGCGCTATGACAACATGGCCTCAGAACTGGATGCTTCCAACAGGTGGGGAGAAAAGCAGCTTGGCAGCCGCCCTGCAACTACAAGTGGAAAAACAGGCCATGTCTTAAAGGAATGGCGCGGCCTGTGGGCGGAGGGGGCTCTGGGCAACGGGAAGGGGCAGTAGCAAGGATTTGAAGGACCTCCAAATGTTTCCTGGAAGCCTAGCTAAAAGCCAGGGTGATGCTGCAGGACTTCCCTGCAGGTAATGCTTTAGTGTGCTCCCGGACCCCCACTGTCTATGATTCCTGGGCTGGGACATGGGCCTGGAGGGGCCCCTCTGGACAGCTGCAGCTCCTGCACTCCTGGTATCTCAGAGATGGAGAGAGATTATAGAGAGCAGGGGTACGGCCTTCAGAATGGCCCAGCTGTAGGAGAGGGGGCAGAGATCAGTAACACTAGATTTCAGGGTGGTCTCAGCTGCTGTGAGGAGCCATGGATGGCTTCTGGAACTCCAGAGGCATATTTAAAAAAGAACAAAAGCTCTGCCCTACCCACCTGCCAAAGCCTTCTGGCTAGGCAAAAGACAGCCAGGGCCACCCTCTGGACATGCTTCTCCCGGCTAGAAAGCTCCCTCGGCTCTCTCGGGCTAACATTCTCACACCTTATCCCAGCACACCGAGGCCACGCCAGCTAGCCCCAATCTACCTCCTGATACTTTGCGCCTGCCTCCCATCCAGTTCCCTCCCTGCAAGACCCCTGGCCATACTCATGCTATTCCCTTGGCTGGGAATGTCTTTTCCTTTTTTCTGCCACTCAGTAAGATCCTGGGTACCTAGCCCAGTGCCTAGACAGCATTTCCTTTAAAAGATGAAGCCTTAGGATCTGTGCAGCCCGAGGTTTGTAAAAGCTCACAGAACATGAGACAAAATGTGATTTTTCAGTCGGACTTCGCAAAAGAGCTGCAAGCATGGCCTTGTGCCACCCAATACTGCACTCAGTAGGTGTAGTAGGGTTGGATTCCTGGTACTTCAGAAGGTGACCTTATTGGGAAATAGGGTCCCTACAGAGGTAATCAACTTAAAATGGGGTCATTAGAATGAGTCCTCATCTGGTATGCTGCTGTCATTATAAAAGGAAAATGTGGACAGAGACAGACACGTGCGCGGGGAAGACCATACGACGACCACAGGGAGAAGGCGGCCATGTGAAGACGGGGGTGGGGTGGGGCCCTGCATCTGCAAGCCAAGGGAGGCCCAAAATTGCTGTGATGTCACAAGCTACGAGACAAGAAAGGATTCTCCCTAGAGACGTCAGAGAGAGCACAGCCCTGCTGACACCTTGACTTTGGACTTCCAGCTTCTAGAATAGTGAAATGATAAATTTTTGTTGTCGTCAGCCCCCCGATTTGTGGTACTTTGTTGTGGCAGCCCCAGGAAACTGACATAGTCCGGTATATGTAAATGTGTACTGGAGAAGGAAAGAATGGTCTAAGTGATACAGACAGGGCAGGTGTGTTTACTGGCAAATAACTGGCTCACAGAAATGAGGGCTAGTTCAAGGTCAGAAAAGGAGGTGCAGGGTGGGGTCAGAACCCAGCCTCATGACGGCCCCAGTCTTCCACCTCACCAGGAGTGTCTTTCCTGGGGGCTGCTCTCGTGAGTTTCCGATTCTGATTCTCTCTGGCTGATCACCTTGTTAGTTGCTAAAATGAAAGCCAAGTGTCCATACATGGCGGAACTGCTCACGATATCCTTCCGTCTTTAAAGCACTCATCTCCTGAAAAGTCTTTCGGTGGTTTAATGATTCTGTTGGTGGCCACTTTTTCTGAGTAGATTAAGGGCTCTTTAAATCTCCATAGCTCAATATCACGAGCCCCTCGGAGGACAGCTTATGTCCCATCAAGCTCCGCGAGGTGATGAACAGCGGAACAGGCAGAGCGGCGGGATGCGGGAGCGGACGCAGCCCTGAGCAGCCGCCCAGGCTGGGGCCGGGCCACCCGGAACCCTCGCCTTCCTACCCACCCCTTTACTTTTCCAGAACCTGGGCGTGCAGCTCGAAAAAATGACCAGGTGTTCACAGCAGGATCGCGAGGAGGCGGCCTGCTCATTCGGCACATTTCTGTGCCAGAAACTGTACAAGGCGCCCGGGTATATTCTTCTCATTAAACCCTCCCGGCAACCCCATGAGGTTGGTACTATTGTTTAAATAGTACCTCATTGAGATGACGGAACTGAGGCTCCCGGGATGACTCCAAGGTCACGAAACTCCTAAGTAGCACAGGCAGGATTTGAACCTGTGTCTAAGAGGCCCCAAAGCCTAAATGACATAGTCGCTAGGGTTTGTCCTAAGGAAGCAGAGTAAATACTCTCAGAGCCAGGATGTTTCCTCTGGTTCACGCCCTCATCCCATTTTGGAGAGCTCAGTATAAACAGCTGCTCCCCTGCTGCCCACCTTTCTCCGTGAAATCCCCCTCCCACCCTCTTGTTTCTGGAGGAGTCATTGGTTAGAAATATTCCCAAGGAGGCTAGCCCCGAAGCATCCTGCCCGGGCCTGCGTGTGGAAGGGAATAGCATCTGTTTTAGACCTAACGAGGCATATGTTTTTGTCCCCCCTACCTATTCCACTGCCGCCGGAGCCCGATCCCGAGCCTACCCAGGTTCGGGAGGCGAAAGGCAGCTCTCTTTCAAAGATCTAGGTGGGTGGCTAGCTGCCTTTGTAATTCCTCTCTGCCTGCGATTCCCGAGGCGCCTGGCAGGGATGCCCGTCCGGTGAGGGCAGCAGCAGGTTTCCTGGCAGCGGAAGCAAACACCCATCTAGAAAAAGCTCTCTAGGAGAACGCCCCACTTGGAACTAGGAGCTTGCAGAGAATGTGCTAGGGCTGCTGTTACTTATTTATGCCCCGCCTACTTCCGGAAAGGATTTGAAGTTGCTTACAATAAAAACGGAGCCAGGCCTGTGGACAGAGAGTAGAAATCAGAAGAAATCGGAAGGAGACACTGTATCGGGGCTACGTCGCTTCCGCAAACGGGACCTGTGCCCCTCAAGGGGGGGTCAGGCTGCCCTGTGCTGAGGGATCAGACTAGAGATCGAACTCGTGTTTCCATTTTCTCTGCTGGATCACGAGGTGCAGAAAGTCCCTGCAAAGTGCTCAGAATGACGGGCATCAATTGGGGATGGATGGTGTCTTGTCCCCAGAGAGGGGTGAATGAGAAGGGGCCCTGGCGGCCCTCCGCGAATCCGCCTGCCTTGGGCAGGAGCTGACCCTGAGCCGAGGATTTGAAGGCCAAGAGCTTACTTGGGGAGAGATCCCAGGAAGCATGGAGGAGGAGTGGGAGGCGGCTGCCAAGGGAAGTTGGCCAACGAAGAACATACCTGGGCTCCACCTCAGTGGGGAACTCGAGAGATGGTTTAGATGGAGAGATGGTATCCTGCTCTAGGAGAAAGGAGGCTGGGGCCTTTCCCCACCAGCTTCTATTGGGTGGGGTCTCTCCCAGGAGCATCCCTGATGCACTGCATGAGCCAGGCAGCTCTGGCTTCCAGAGGAAGCCTTCGGGCAGGTTCACTGGGATTGCAGTGTGAGCCAGACAGGGCCCCGACAGCCCCTACGGAGCCCTCCCACGGGGCGGGGAGAGGCTACCAATTTTAGGATTTCAGAGGGAGCCTGGGGCAGGGAAGGTGCTAGAGGTCCCATGAGGCTTTTGGGGTGGAAGGAGCTATCTATGCTAACAGAGGATTGTCCTGAAGGAGCATTATGTTCCCAGGACCTGTGGGAAGCCAAGGCCATACCAGGATGTGTTGTTCTAGGAGGGGAAAATGCTGTGCTTTGTGCATGCCCTGCCCTCCTCCAGACTAGAGGGGGCGCCATTTCAACTGGTTACCAGGTGAGTCAGACCCTGGGCGACTGAGCACCCGAGGCACCCTGACACAGGAGCAAATGATCCCAGGGACTGTCGTATAATATCTCTTGCCTTGTGACCTGGCTCCAGAGTTTCCACTTCCGGGAAGCCCTCCTTACTGGAGCTGTTGGATTTATTCCTCAATAACAGTCATCTCCTCCTGACTAGATGCCCAACGGCTCCCACTCTCCCTTGTTAACTACCCTCTCGATGTATTCTGTGAACGGTGTTCTTGTTCAAAGGGCTGTCCCCCCAGTCAGACTGTTCAAATCCCACGCGTTGGCTACAGACATGGGCAAAGTTATTTGGCCCTTCTATACCTCAGTTTACTCATCCAGAACCTGGGGAAAATAATATTCGGCCTCAGTTTACTCATCCGTCCTACGAGGGCAACAGTACGTACCTCACAGAGACCTCACAAGGAGTAAGGAGATGAGAATTAATATATTTAGACTACTTGGCATGGTCCCTGGCACATAGTAAATGCTCAATAAATATTAGCTGTCATCATAATGATGATAAGAATAATAAAGACTCCTAATCACAAATTGTCCCTCTCTCTCCATTATTTGCAGACTAAAATACAAATTCTTCCATTTGCATTCCAGGCTCTACAAAGCTTTTTCATTCTCATTTCCCCCTTCCAGAGCACCTGTTCTCTCTCCTCTTCTCCTTGAGCCCATTCCTGTGTCTCAGCCTCAGTCAGTTTCCCTAGTTCTTAGGTCAGGACGCACTCACTTTGATACTTGGCCCCGTACAGTGCCTAGAACACAGTACACGATCAATAAATACTTCTAAGAGGAGTAAACGATATACTCCTTGGCACTGGTTGTGAATCACTTCACTTCTCTGCGGTGCCAAGATGCACCTGGCGTGAGACCAGGTTCCTGGAGCGTCCATTCATACCCAGCAAGGGCTATGTGGTCACATCACGGCGGTGCGGCTAGTTCGAGGTCCCATCACAGAAGCTTTGCCCGAATCATTTCATCTCATCTTCCTAACCATTTTCTATTATCCCCATTTTACAGATGAGAAAAATGAGGCTGAGGGAAGTCACGCGGCTTGGGCAGTCACGCGGCTGATTGGTGACTGAGCAGGTTTAAACCCCATTCATCCGATTCCGGCGCCCTTGCTCTTGATACAGGGCACTTGGTGCACAGGCCTGCTTCATATCCTGAGTTTAAATGAAAGGCCCCAGATGGTGTCCAGCCTTGTCCTGCTCTGTGTTCTGCTTTGGGCTAGGACAGTGCTCCCCGGGCTCCATGAGGGCGTGTCCACTGAGCCCAGCACCTCCCTCGGCCTGGCAGGGAGGTGAACAGCTTCCCGGGTTAGAGAGCAGGGCGCACCTAGCTCTCTCCTCCTCCCTGACACCAAGGGTCTGGGAGGGGCCCGGAAGGTCATCCTGGGTCTTGCTCCTCAGAGCAGGTTCATGGCCGTTGCTGTGCAGAGCGCAGTCTGTGTACCAGCAGCATCAGCACTGCCTGGGAGCCCATTAGAAATGTGCGGCTCAGACCTGCTGAGTCAGAACCTGGTTTGTAAGAATGCCAGGTGCTTCGTAAGCACACTGAGGTCTGGGAAGCCCTGCTCTAGGTTCTTCCTCTGCTTCCTGAGCCCATCTTTGGTTTGGCCAGGGGACCTAAGTCTAGCGCCAGCCCTTCAGAAGCTTCTGCCACCGACTGCGCAGCCTCCTGCTCACCTGAGAAGCTGCCCTGGCAAGTTCCAGCAACAATTTCCACAGCCAACCCTCTGGACCTGCCTCTGGCTCCCATTCCCATTCTACTGATAAAACTGTGGCCACCACACCCAAATGCGTGACTGCGCGCGTCCCAAGAATCCCATCACAGCTATGCTCCCCCCGGCCCCGTTCTTTCTTCTATCTGGCAACACCATTTCATCTTTTTAGGTTTGTGGCCTTTCATACTGTTCTTTTGCTAGCACACAACCACCAAACCAGCAAATGTTGCAATATTTGCATTTTTAAACAAAGTATGTTTACTAGCATTGAGGCAAGCAACATAAGCCACTTAAAGAGGTCAGAACAACTTTCTAGTTATATTCATTCCTTCTTTCATTTGCTCCCTCGGCAAATATTTATTGAGTGCCACACATCGGGAACACACATCAAGGAACATAACACGTGCAAAAAACACTTTAAAAACTTAAAGTACCTCATGATGTCTCTACTGTCTCATCCCAGACTAGGAAACAGGCTTTGATCCCACTTTCTCTCCCTCCTTCCTCTCTTCATTTCTAACCTCAGTGAAAGCCGTTCCCAGCAGAACACTGGGAGCAGAGGGGGCTCCCACACCCACCTAGCTACCTGGGGAAGAGCCGCACCTATTTTGTGGTTTTCCAGGCCTTGGCTTAGGGGTTATCAACAAACCTTCTCTGAAGCCAGACCCTGGCCCAGGGGACAGCCCCAACTGTAGATCTTACAGTTGGATCAGTGTTTTTAAAAGACTGATCCCTTGCCCACTCTGGGTCCCCAGTGGGCTCTGTAGAGGGATATGACATGACCCAAGTTACATATCACTGGTTTCACCTGTCTCTTCACCAGACCCTAAGGCCCTGCAAGCAGCAACCTTACCTTGTTCGTTCATGTCGCCAGTGCCTCCCACACAACCTGTCATATAGTACGTGCTCTATGGCTGCTTCTTGGGTGATGCACGCACACGTGGTTAAATCGGGGGAAACACCAGTCTACTCAGAGAGTGTGCGAAGGCTACTCCATGAAGGCGGGAGGTGGCCACTGTGCAGCGCCTGAGCTGACATACACGTCCTGGGCCGAGTTTGGGTGGACGTTCCCTCCAGGCCCAGGGCAAAGACCACGTGCGTGCGTGCGTGTGTGTGCACGTGTACACGAGGACCTGTGCCCATCCTCCCAGCAGCCCAGGGTGGGGGGTGGAGGGAGTGTCTCTTACCGTGGTGTATTTACCCAGCTGGCAGAGAGAGGGGAAGGTTTCCTGGTGCGCTTTTCGGATCTTCTCTGTGAGATCATCCAGTTCAGCTGTCATTTCATAGCTTTCTGTGCATTCCTGCTTCGAAGGCTCCTTCTTTTTCTTGTTTCTGTCATTCCTGACAGCTGGAAACAAGAGAGAAGGCAAATCAGGGTCACCGATGGCTGGGCCTGTGTTTCCCGATGCTTTGGATTCACTTGACACTGGGAGCCTGAGCAGCGGGAAAAGGTGCTGGAAACACATCTCCCAACAAAAGAGGTTTGGCGGCCCGGAGAGCTGGGCAGAGCGCAACGCTTGTCTTTCTGTGTGCGCATGTGTCAACTAATTCTGAAGGGACGCTTGGACTGCCCCAGCAGGCTGAGAGTCTGTTTGTTAGGGGAGAACTTTCTGTGCGGTCTGATCCTGAAGACAGAATTTCCCCAAGCAAGGTCCCCTCAACTCCAGAGCAGACAGCCTGCGAGGCATCGCCCAGGAACCATTTTGCCTGGGAAACATGTCCCAAACAAAGTCCTGGTGGCATCATCCTTAGTGATTCCAAACTAAGCTCTTTGGTTTTGCTTTTGGTATTTTTTCTCACCTGTGGACATTTTTTCCTTTTGAAGAGAGAGGGTCGGGGGGTAGAGGAAAGAAGAGAGAAAGAGAAACATCCATTGCTTACTTCCCGTACATACCCGGACCAGGTATTGAAGGCGCTTGGTCCCAGGATCAAACCCGCAACCTAGCTATATGCCTTGACTGGGAATCGAACCTGCAACCTTTCGGTTATGGGTGATGCTCCAACCAACTGAGCCACACCGGCCAGGCTAAGCTTTTTGTTTTGGTATTTTGCTTTTTAGTTTTGTGAATTCACTGGCGCTTTTAAAGCAATTCATCTTAAAGGTAATGGAATTATGGTTTTTGTATCTCTGTGCTTTTCTGCTTCCTAAACTTTTATATGAATCATATGTCTCATCATTTATAAAGTTATTTAAAAAACAATAATCTATGCATTTTGAACCTTTGACCTGGAAAACCATTCATTCATTCATTCATTCATTCATTGACTTATTCATTCACAGCTGCTTGGCTCCACATCTTGTCTGACCCCCTAGACACTCAACAGATGAGAGCCTTGGGCTCCGCAGGCCCTGCCGAGCTCAGTGCTGGGCAGATCCAGAGCCCGGGGCCCTGGGGCTATGGAAGCCACTGCTTCCTCTCACAGCACGGGCCTCTCGGATGACTTCAAATCCGGGTGTAACTCAAAGCTCCGGCCTCTGGCCTGGATCTCTTGGGGAAGGAAACTGAAACCCAGGGAGGTCAACAGGTAAGAGCAGCCCATGGCCCCCTCTGGGGAGTCCACCCTCCCTGGGGACCCAGGGTTGCCTGGCTGTGCATGCCGCCACCATGAGCTGAGAATCTGTGCTGCAAAATGACCCAGGGCATAATCTGATCTGTCTTAAGAGGATTTGGCCTGGGCTGCCTCCTGAGAGCACCCGGGTGACCTGAGAACTGGCAGTTCCCTGGGTCGCCACCGAGAGGATCCGGGGCCCTGCTTGGAGCTAGAGCTGAAGGCGGAATTGAAGGAAGGCACGGGAGAGGAGAAAATGGGAAAGGAAAGAGATAGTGATGGAGAGGCAGGACAGGAGAGAGAGAAAAAAAGGGGGGAATGAATGGGACTTAAATTCCCGGTGTCTGTATAAGAGGAGGCAGGGTAGACAGGAAAAAAAAAATCAACATTTCTCAAGTGTCTTGAGCTTGTACAGGAGCTGTCTGCAGTATCTCACTTAACCCCCTTATCAGGCGGGCAATTTAAAACCCATTTTACAGATAAAGAAACTGGGCCTCAGAGAGGCTAATGTGCCCAAGTTTCCACCGCTGACACGTTCTTCCCTCACTTGGACTCATTCCGAAGGAAGTGGATGTTTGAGAGGAAAACAAAGCCTCCCAGATGCCCATCTTCCCCGGGACTCTGAAATGACACAGTTTTTTTGGCTCAGAGCATTTCCCGATCTAGAATGAGTGGGTAAGGACAGGGTGAGGTAGCCCAGCCTTAGATGTAGTCTTCTCCACGTGCCCAGGACACTGCTGGCCCATTTGAAACACAGGGAGAGGGTACTGTGGTTTACAGTAGGGAGAACACAGAGAACATAGTCGGCAAAGGGGAGACGGTGAGGGAGGCAGGCGGTAGCGTGTGGCGCAGGGACGCCCCCGTGTCTCTGCCTGGGTGTGTAAGGGGAGGCTGCGGCCTGGAGGCTGTGTGTGAGCGCGGGGGGCTCTCCGTGCAGATTCTCAGATCCCCTTCTTTCCTGGGTCCTGCCAATGACCCTCTTCTTCAGCTAACACAAAAGTCACATCAGAGTAACGGACGATCCTTCCAAAACAGCCCTCAGGAAAGGTGTTTGGCAGTGCTCAGGAAGTTAAACATGGAGTTACCATGTGACCCAGCAACTCCGTGTTCATATATATACCCAAGAAAACAGAAAATATATGTCCATGCAAAACTTGGGCACAAATGTTCATAGCAGCATTATTCATAGTAGCCAAAACATGAAAATAGCCCACGTGTCCATCAACTGATGAATAAAGATAATGTGGTATACTCATACAGTAGAATATTATTCAGCCATAAATTATAATGGAATACTGATGCATGTTACAATATGAACGAACCTTGAAAACATTATGCTCGGTGAAATAAGCCAGTCACAAAAGACCACATGTTGATTGAGTCTATTTATATGAGCTATTCAAAATAAGTAGGTTCATAGAGAGCAGATCACTGATTACCAAGGGCTGAGGTAGGGGTTGGATAGGAAGTGACTGCTAATGGGTTACGGGGTTTCTTTCGGGGCATATGAAATGTTCTGGAATTAGAATATCGTAAGAGTTGTACAATCTTGTGAATACACTACAAATCACTGAATACTTTAAGACGAGGAATGTTACCCTACGTGGATTAAACCTTAAAACAAAAAGAACAACAGAGCTGGCAGTGCCAAGGGAGGCTGCAAGTCCCTGGACACTGGGAATGGCGCTGGTTAGAATCAGAAGCCAAGACGGCACCTGTGACCACCTAACGCAACAGTGACAGAACGCTTACTGATTTACTGATTTATTGTTTAGCCATTGCCTTAAGCAACTGAAGAATTCTAGCTCACTAATTCCACAGTGAACCAAGTGAGGCGAACCTTAGAATTCCATTTCTACACTCTGAGAGTCTGAGGCTCAAGATCACCCTGTTTGTAAGTAATTATGTCAGGGTTTCAGTGGACTGTACGAACAAGCAGAGCGAGGAACCACACACACAAAAGTAGCCATAATCCGACCCCTAGGCAGGTCTGCGGGCCGGCGTCTGCATTTCTGTGCACTCTGCTTCACTGTCCTATACCTACCATGGCCCCCCTGGAAAATCACCTGGAAAACTCCGATAAGCAAACACAGCTCTGGGGGGTTACCCCAGGGGGAGGGAGATGGGGAGGGAGGGACACTCTGAGTTGCCACCACTGAGCTTGTGCACCAAGCCAGGAAGTGAAAGGTGAGGTCTGGGGGAAGGAGACCTCAGTGAGCTATATAGTAGGACACCAAGTGAGGGGGGCACTGGGTTGGGTGGTGCAGTAACGGCACCCGCCATTTGCAGAGTAACAGCTGCCAAGCCAAAGCTGCATCTTCTGTGACAGGGGGCCCAAACTTGGAGAACTGCTAGCAGCTAAGCGGTGGCCAGGGGACCGGGGTGCAGCTTCATGCTCCCTTCCAGACTGCTTCTGCTCTCCCCAAGCAAAGTGCCTCCCCGCTGTCTCCATGACGACAGACCTCCTGGGACTCTCAGAAACTCCCCTGCAACTGCAAAATGCAGGAACACTTTTGGTGATAATGCCCCAATTATGTAAAAGTTCCTAAGTTAATGGACAAATGTTCTGAACACGTGCTTCAGCAGCTGCTTTGCCCAATGGTTTTAAACGGCTGCGGAACGCAAACAGGGTATCTGGGCCAGGCATGGGGATGGCTGCCAAGACCCAGCAGAATCAAGGAGAGGATGCAGAACATGGCACCAGGCGGGCCTGAGGACGGGGGCTCTGTCCAGCTTCTGGGGACTCGTGGTCAGCAGCTGCTGGGGCTGGGCAGGACCTCCCCTCCTTTGTGAGGCAGCAACGTGGCACAAGGGTGTAACAGGGGATGCGGTACAAGCACCAGCCTCACCGCAGACCATCACGGAGGAGTCAGAGCCCCTCCCCTTGGATGGCAGCACCTTGTAGGCACGTATACTAGGTGGGAAAGAGTGAGGCTACCGTAAAGGCTAATGGAGGCCAGCCATGGGGAAGAAGAAGGTAAGGCCCTTCCACGTGGAAATGTGGGGGTGGGGGGGCGGGTAGCCAAGCACTGAGGACTTAACGGCCTTTATCGTGGGGACCATGGTTGTAAGTGGCAATGATACTTTTTAAGAAGCCAGCTGATGCCACCACCAAATGAGCAGGAGGACTCATATGTCCTCACTGCCTTGTCCATTCATTCATTCAACAGGTATTTTTTGAGCTTCTATGCGCCATCGGCGGGGGGGATGAAATGGTTAGCCACACAGATGGCTGCTCCTGCCGCGGAGCTCACAAGGGGAGACCGACACGAATCATCTAATAATAGTGATGACAGCAATACTGATATGTGTAACACTGATATCACTATTATTACATGAACTGTGGCTCACGCTAGAGTATCCATTATGCTACTAAAAATGGTCACGGCCGCTACCACAGCAGCTATGGGGCGCTTGTTGAAACCCCGTATTCCTGTTAGATCATTCAATCCTTACAAACCTGACAGGCGAGTATCATTATTATGCCCATTTTGAAGATGAGAAAACTGAGGCACAGAAAGGTAAGCAACCTGTCCAAGGCCACACGCACAACTAAGGGACACAGCCGGGATACGAACTCAGAAAACCTGGCTCCAGGGCCCTCACTCTTAACCGCTGCGCCCTGCCGGGTCTGCCACACATGTATGTGATTCTGTAGTGCAGTGTGTGTGCACGCGTGTGTGTGTGTGCGCGTGTGTGCGCGCGTGTGTGCCGGGGGCGGAGGGATGGTCTAGGTTCAGGAAGCTGATGCTGGGGAGAGAGGAGGGTGAATTGATAGGCAGGATGGGATGGTGGGCGGGGAGCCTGTGATGGTTCTCTCTGCGAGTCTGGGGTGTGAAACTGATGCTCAGCCCAAAAGGTTGCTTGTGGTGTTAGATGGTTGGTTCCTTCGTCACTCCGACTGCAACTGGCTGGCACATGCACTAATATCCCTGTGACAAGGGTCTGACAAACTGCTTTCAGGTGCAGTGTGTCCCTGGGAGGGCACAGGAGGCAGGAAAGGAGCACATATTGTTACCATCATGAGGTGGGAGGGACAATTACTGTTCCACGGGGCCCTCCCCTCCTCATGTGTGGATATCTGCAGGGCAAGGGCTGTGTTTTACCAGTCTCTGTGTCCCCAGGGTTTAATACAATGTCAGACACACAATGGGCGCTCACACAGAGTTTTGCGAAGGGCAAGATGAGCAGGTGACTAAACGTGGAATTTTGTCAGCTGTCAGAGCCTCTGTGTGGCAACACAGAGCTCACCTGAGCCTCTTTCTTTCTGTCATGAAAGGTCTCATCATTGGGCCTGCAGGGGACTCACTTTCTGCTCTTCAACCTACAGGAAGAGCCGGGAGGTTGATAAAGCAGGTGGGGCATCCAGAGGGTCGCGGGTGTGATTTACACACCTGGGGGAAGCTGGCCGATGTAGGCAAAGCGCTTCTTGGATGGAAGGTGCTCCATAAAATATCAAGTATTCTCCTCATGAGGGCTAAGTGCTACAAATCAGATTTGGTGGCATAAAAGTAACGTATTTATGATCCACTATCATATTGCAAATGAAATGAATGTAATAAAAGTGTCACTTATACAAATACCTCTGATGTACAGATCTCGACCTATGAATATGAAAACAGACACCCCAGCACTTTTATTTGAATGTCTAATCATGGAAATAAATGAAGTCATGTTCATTTTAATGTGTGCACTTGTGCATGTATCTGGAATATTGATTTCTGCGCACACAATAAAAATGCAATGCAGGAAACACGCAAAAGACGGGGATTTCACTTGGATTCAGGAAGAGCTAAACACAACACTTTACTAAAAATTTCTTCATGGCCAAAAGAAAAAGAAAGAGAAGAAAATACAATTGACAGTGCTCTTATCCATAAAATTTTCTATATTCAGCTTAGCAAAGAAAGCATAATGGCCTATGTATTCTTGCTTGAATATCGGAGTCTGGAATTTGTTCATCTTGACTCTTCACCTCCTTGCTAAGGCAAGAATCACGGGCCACGGTTGGGGATTAGAGCTATCTGGCTGCCATGCATGGGAGAGAGCCTGTCACTAACACTCAGGTACACTTAAAAGGAAAACACAAAAATATTTTAATCTGAGTTTAAAAATCACTTTCTAAATTAATTATGCAAATGAACTACTGAAGGATCTGAAGCCAGATGGACCCACAACGGATAGAGGCATACTGTTTCCATGATTTCAGAATTTGGGAGTTGATGCTCAAGCCTTTAACAGGGCAGTTCCCGCTGTAAAGGTGGGTCGAGTTGCGGGGAGTTCATACTCCAAGATCGGAGCCCCCTTGAAGGTGGAGTCTGCATCTCTTCTAAGAGGACTTGCCATGCAAATGCCAGCAGGCATTTGAACAAATACACAGAGAAAGAAGGTTCGTAAACGAGGTTCCAGCTAAGTTTTTTCTGCCACTGATGAGACACATGCCTTTGGGAACAGGCTGAGGGCAGGGTCCCCATGAGTGTCGGTTAAATGAACGTAGTCCTGTGATTTGGGCCTTGATTTTAGGGTTTGTGAAGTGGAGGTTAAAATAGCATCCCCAGAGGACTGCTCCAAACCTGCAGTGTGGCCGTACAGGGCAAGCACTTCAAACGATGTGATGGCCCACACAAGTGCCAAGGAGAAGGGATGGTCTAGCAGTCACAGTGCCAGTGACTGGGCAGAGAGTGCAGTTAGAGTTTTTTATCTCATATTAAACGTGCGAGTCTTGGGGCAAACAGTCTGGACGTGGCATCCTCAGAGTTTAACAAGGATCTACCAGCCTAGCTCGGCTTTTAAAGTCGTACAAGGCACTTAGAGAAAATAGCTGAAATATCAGAATGTACAAATGTCAAATACTTCTTTCTACTTTGAGTGGTATATTATACTAATAAGACTTTCAAAACATTTCTCAACATAGTTTCCTCTCACTAGTTGCTTTTCGACGTGGAAGTTTTCCCTCCTCTCTACTGGACAGCGTCCCCTTGGCCCTACAATTCCAAATACATTTTTCCTCATTTGTCTGGCGGGGGTGGGCAGCCCTGCTGTGGCCGTGTTTGTTTTGGGGCATGTCCAGTGTGGCTGTCATCCTTGCAAGACAAGAGATTTGGAATTCAGAGGCTCTGTTATAAGAGATAAATCCTTTTCTTTGGACAGGAGTTTTGTATGAATTATAGGAAAGAGTGTAAGTTCAACTCCAGAGACGAGGGAAAATTGAACATTCCTGCATGATGTATCAAAGCAGGAGCTTGGCAACGAGGAGCTGAGAAACTGCATACTGCCTCTGGGACGCCTTCCCTCATAATCGGCAGGATTTCTTTATACAGCCCCCTGGGCAGCAAGGAGCTACTCTCAGTGATGGCTTTTCTTAAATTCTGTCCATGGGTGTGGGGGGGGGGGGGCGTGCCTGTGTCCTTGGCTTTGTGTTTGTGGCAGGGCTATCCAGCACGAGCAGAGCCATGATGAAGGTCTTTACTGAGGGCACACAACGGAATGCCAAAAGTGGAAATGAAAGACACTGAGGCTGGCCCTCTACTCTAAGCAGGAGTAGCCTTGCGCACCTTCCACGTGATCCACATACCTGGTTTTTGAAAAGCCTCCAGTTTAGTAAAGGAGAGTTCAGTAACCACTTTCGTAAGCCGTGTGCGAGGGTAGGACATTCTCTGTTACATCGAGCTGGAGTTCTCTCTGCCAAAGCTCAGCCTGCCCTCAGGTATCACGAAGGCTGTTTCGTGGGTCTTCTTAACTTCTTTGCAAAAGTACAGGCGGTCTCATATTCAGGAATTAATAGTCTTAAAATAAGGACCCATATTACTTAGGGTAAAATGATTGAGTAGAGATATAGACACATCCCTTTATATTTCTTTCATGAAGAAGGCATGGTCAGCCTTTCAAAATCCGTATCTAATTGTGTGGGGGGTGGGTGGGGGGGGGGGGATGACAAAAACAAACCTCCCAGAAGCAGGCCGTCCCAGATAAACTTGTATCCTGCTCTGTGTAATATAGATTCCTCACAGCAAGTTACAGGCTTTCAAATATTTGACAATAATCTCTATCATGATGATTCTAATGGCCAAAATTTTCCATGCCTCCTTTCCTCTAAACCCAATTAATTTTCAGAAAATAAAGTGCAGTTCTCCTTGACAGTCTTATATTGTTTCCTCTTAACATGTTATTTAAAACACAAGTAAGGTACCTCTCTTAGCTTGGAAAATTTTTTGCTAAGCAGCCACTGTGATTCCCTGTGGAGAGTATAACCCTTGGCAAACCCTGCAGAACTGAAGGGTCAGGGGGGAAATGCTGGGAAATGGGGACTCTGCTTGCGTGGTGGCTCAACTGCAGTGGTGGCCCTAATCCTCTTGGTCTTCCTATATGCAGCTCTTTGCATTGTGACTTTGTATCTCCTCCCATCAATAAGTAGAGACTCTTTCACACTCCTTGTACCTGGAAGGCTTATGACTCACTTTCACAGGTAGAAGACAATGGACGTAACGTACCGTTTCTAAGTCTAGAATTCAAGAGATTTTGTGCTCTTCTGCTCATCGCCCTGAGAACCTTACCACTGTGTGTGAACAAGCCCGAGCTAGCCTGCTGCAGAGTGACAGACCGTGTGGAGGACTGCCCAGTGAGCCCAGCCAAGATCATTGTAGATCAACTGAGAGCCCGCCTGTCCCTGAACATGGGAGAATATTCAGGGAAGATCAGCAGATCTGCCTACCCAATCTGCAGCTAACCACACACTCATGAAGACAGCCCCATAAACCCAGATGGTCCCTGGTTTTGTGAACAATAAAAAATGCTTATTGCTTCAAGCCACTGAACTTTGGCGTGGTTTGTTATATAGTAATAACTAGCTGGAACAATTTGGTTAAGGAGGGGGTTTGTACAACAGTGATATGTGCCAACAGGTGGGAAGGGCACTGGGGTAAAATTCCAAATGTCTGTATTTTAGTCCATCACTTACTACAGTGGAAACTCAGGATAGGCTCCTAATGTCCCCGAACTTCTTTATCTGAAAAATGTTGACATTATTTTCTTCCATCATACACAAAATTCTTACATACATTTAGAGAAATAAATAATTGCAACATAGTGTAACTACGTACTAAGACCGCAGAAGTCCTACACCGAATTGTTTATTTGCCACTTATTGAGTCCCGTAGCTACTAAAGACACTGAGTCAAATAAAACATGGTTTTTCCCCCGATAAACAAACACAAAGACCTGGCTGGGTTCAAACCCTGGTCAGGGCGCAGAGCTAGACTGGGGGTTTGATCCCGGGTCGGGGTGTGCATAGGGGGCAACTGATTCATGTTTCTCTCTCACATCGATGTTTCTCTCACTCTCACCCCACCCTTCCTCTCTCCCTAAAATCAATAAACGTATTCTCAGGTGAGAATTAAAATAAATAAATAAATATGAATAAATAAAATAAATATTAATAAAACACATGATATATAATATAGACTATAAGGGTTTAATATACCTGAAATGCTTTGAGACGCGAAAGGCTAAAGTAGCAGTGGAGAAAGGAAAGTGGAGAGAAAGGAAGTAAAGAAGGAAGGGAGGAAGCAAACAAAATGAAGGGAAAGGGGAAAGAGAGTAAAGAAAGGAGGGGAAAAAATGAGAGAAAGAAGAAAGAATTTTTATCTAAGGCAAGGCAAAACCAGTGCTCCAGCCTGGGGCCATATAACTAGAGATTAAGGTTAAAACTGGACAGTTTTCAAGGCCATTGCCTATGAATTTGGCTTTCCAGATGTGACCATGTTCGCCTCCTGAGGACCCCACGTTTTCAGGTATTGTTTGACACACATGATGAATCTCTGTCTGAGCTGTTCATTGATCGATGAGGTATTGACAGACAAACACATTTTCAGCCAGTTTGCCCAATGATTGCCTGACACCCTATTTAGGGTATTAATGTAGAGCAGTTTCTGCATATTGTCTAATAAACTTTAGAAATCCAAATCATCGCATATAGAAATGGTCTACATGAGAATGCATGGGTGTTTAATATTACATATTTAGTTTAGTGAAAAATTCTCACTTTAAGGCATTTAAATGGGTTATGTCAGCCTGTATACCCCCTCCAGTGATTCTCACTGGGGTCCTTGAAACACTAATGCTCCTAAGGGCTTTCAGAATCACCAAATAAGTATATTGGTCTGTATAGCTTTTGTTCTAAATGCATTCTACTAATTTTAATGTTGAGAGAATTGGTAATCCATGCATGAGATATATACTAGCCTGCTATTGCATATGGTTAGTCAATTAACCATAACCTACTTTCCTAATAATTATAGATAAATTTAAAGTTACTGTTTTTGAAGGTTGGCTTACCTTTCAAGGTTATTTCTTACAGCGGGTGGGAGGATAACCACTAAAGTGTCTCTTAGCTGCAGGCAGGGTTTTCTTTTTTTTTTTTTTAAATCATCCATCTGTCTATTCATTCATCTATTCATATATCTATTCATTCATTTATTTATCCCATCCATTTGTCCAGCTATTCATTGATCTGTCCATCTGTCCATTCTTTCATTTATCCATTTGTCTATCCATTCAGCTCTCTGTCACTTTGTCCAACTACCCATGCGCACATCCATCCATCTCATTTTTTCCTCCATTGATTGGTCCATCCACTATCCACTCATCTGCCCATCTGTCTGTTCTCTTATCAGTTTCTCTGTCCATCCATCCTCCAGCCCATTCATCCATCGGTCCACCCATCCATTCATTTATTTATTTCCCCATCTGTTCAAATAGTTATTGAGTACTTCCACTGTACCTGACACTGATGAATGTTAAAGAAACAAGAATGAGAGCTTAGTATTCAAAAGCCTCACATTCCAGCGAAAGATGCGGTCACCTAAATAAGCAACTACCAAGCAGTGAACGTGACGCCAGAAAGGAGATACCTATTCGCTAACGTAGGCAACAGGGCGACAACAATCTAAGGAGCAGGCTGTGAGGCAGCGCTCAGAGCCGCAAATGAGGGAGCTGGTAGTGCAGCCTGCGGGAGTCATAGAAACACCACGGGAGAGAGGAATCTTGAGCTGAATGCCCTCCAGCAGCGTGTCAGGCCTCATTCATGCAGGTATCCCCAGTGCATAGCACAGTGTCTTTTCTGTAAGGTATGCTCAGCAAGTCTCTCTGAAATGAATGGAGCCCGGAGGTCTGGGGGACATCTTGGATGAAAAGCACAACATGTGCAAAGGCCTCAGGGTTGGAAACAAAATAGCTACATGAAGAAAGTTAGCTTTGCAATGGCCTTTAAAGGATCTGTCATCTGGGAGGCAGAACGAGATGGAAATAAGAATATTCTGGATGTGGGGGATATGAAGAAATGCTTTCAGGGATGACTGCATCATGTTTGTAGGGCAGTAAGATGGCTGGTGTGACTAGGAAAAAAAGTGAAGACTAAGGACTGGTGGGGAGAAAAGATTAGATCGGTATAATGAGGAGAGAAAGAAGAGATACTAGACAGGCACTGCAGTGCAAAATCTGCTGGACTTGATCATGAAAGTGGGGAATGAAAAAGAAGACTCAGAGGGGACAAGAAGGTTTTAACACTGGTGCTGGGACTGATGGGATCACAATAGAGAAGAAAATTGGGGAAGCTGGTGGGAAATAGGGAGTCCTTTTTGGGGCAGAAAAATGAGCTTGGCTTGAGGGGAGGTGAGTCAGAAATCCAGGCAACAACTTCAGAGGTTGCTAGGGAGATGGCACTGTGGATCTGGTGAGAAAATAGGTCTGGGGATAGGTTATTTAAGAGTCAAAACCTTAGGTTTGACTGTTGACATCACGAGAGGGAATGAACAATCTAAGGAAAGAGAGAGGTAAGGAAGAGGAAAAAAGGATCAGAAACTCATCCTTGGGAGGTGCCGGTAGTGGGTGGAAAGGGAAGAGAGCACAGTGATGGAAGCAGGTGAATGGCGAGCAGGAACGTTGGTATAATAAAAATCATAGAAACCAATAGGGAAAAAAGAAGAATTTGAAAAAGCAGGAACGGCCTCCCATGTAGCTGACTGTCAGAAAGAATGAAGAGGGGGCAAAGTTCATCGGTTTTGGCAGAGGAGAAAGTGGTGTCTTCATGAGAATTATTAATAGCAGAGCCAGTCTGGGGGGTGGGGAGGGTTAAGAGGAGGCCAGAGAAAGCCCTTCAAAAGTCAACTTAGGAAACAAACTTGAGTCCAGGCCCTCGGAAATGTGTTTTTCTGTAATCAAACCTGTAAGAGAGGCCAGTGAAACCACCCATGTTTACAAACACAAAAAGGCTGTCTGAATTTCCCAGGGAATCTGACACTGTTCATTTGTGAAGGCTCCCAGGGAGGTCGATGTGGAGCAGTGAGATCTTGGAAGACACACTCGCTTAGGAACTGTCTATGCAAGAGGAGGCTTTGGCTAACTGAGGGCTCAGGGATGGGCGGGCTTCCCTGGCGGAAGACAGAGCAAGGCTGGCGGCGTGTGCGAAAGTGACAAGGCAGCTTCGAGCCTCTGCAAAGATCAGCAGCAGGGCTCACAATTCAGAGTTGAGGCCGGACCACAGCTCACGTGATCTTGTGAACCTTGCCAAGGAGACTGGGGTTTCGGTTCCTCTGAGGAGGCAGTGACGGTGATATTGTCAGGGTTGCCTTTTAGAAGGGTCACTCTATTCGTGGTGAAAACATGGTTGGGGGCGGGGAGTGGAGGGATCACTGAGGTGGCTGCTGGGAGTCCCAAGTGAGGAAAGAGGGATGTCTGAGCTAGGGTGGGACAGTGGGGAAGGGACGGGGTGCCAGGCTCTTGGGAGGGTCAAGGGTGACAAGATGTTTTTTGGCTTGGGCAATGGCCAGGGCACACAAGAGAAGCAGGTTGTATGAAACTCCAGGTGCCCATGTGCCATGACAGTGGCGGTGTCCAGTGGGTGTGGCATGCAGTTGGTGCTCTGGGGCTCAGGTTCAGGAGAAGTAGACTTACTGAGAAGTAGGCTCGGCGGTGTGCAACTCAACATTTATTTATTTATTCTACCAGTAATTACGAGCTCTGTGTGTCAGGCACTGATCTAGCCACTGAGATGCAGCGGGGGGCCAAATCAAAAGTCCCTGCTGTCATGGAAACAGCACGGCGTGTGTGTGTGTGTGTGTGTGTGTGCGCGCGCGCACGTGCACGCGCGCATGCTGTGTGGGCGAGCGTGCAACACCACATAGAAGCAAAGCACACAGAAGGGAAACTTCTTTCAAGTGCGGTCTACGAGCCACCAAATAAGAAATGCATTATTCAGATTCACAGGATGAATCCATGTCATTATCGGCCCACCTTGGATATCAGAAACTGTCTGTGAGGAAATACTGCCTACTCTTTGCCCTTGGCTTTGAAATGCAAAGATGGGAGAAACTCTGACCCACTATGGAAATTCAAGCTTTGTATTCTGTGCTCATGGATCAGAAGAAATAATATTGTTAAAATGTCCCTACTCCTCAAAGATATTACAGATTCAGTGCAATCCCCATCAAAATCCCAATGCCATTTTCACATAAATAGAACAAATGATCCTCAAATTTGTACGAACCACAAAACGCTCCAAATAGCCACAGCAATCTTGAGAGGGAAGAACAAAGCCAGAGGCATCCCCCTCCCCGATTTCTAACTATAGTACAAACCATAGTAATCAAAACGGCATGGTACTGACATAAAAACAGATACATAGAGCAATGGGATAGAGCAGAGAGTCCAGAAATAGACCCACACATATATGGTCAATTAATTCACAACAAAAGAGCCAAAAAGATACAGGGGGAAAGAATAGTCTCTTCAGTAAATGTTGTTAAAACAAAACAAAACAAAACAACCCCCAAAACTCGACAGCCACATACAAAAGGAGGAAACCGGACCACTATCTTATGCATACACAAAAATCAATGAGAAATGGATCACAGACTTGAATTTAAGACCTGAAACCACAAACTATCAGAAGTAAACATAGATGGTAGGCTCAGAATCCCACACTGTCACCGATGGGGGCTCCGGGTGTGACCTGGACTTCTGTTACTTCTCCCTCA